>JAOEHT020018605.1:0-23543 GCA_025448195.2 Parazoanthus atlanticus | reverse complement strand
AAACGACCATCCGCATAGGGGATGCGGATAAAAAATGGAATGACCCCTCCACTCTGGCGAGCTTCATTTTCATTAGTGGAAATGGACATCATGCGAGGGTTTGAACCTACAAGCAACCGACTTGCAACCTACAGACTCGCCAAGTATTTCCGTGACAGAGGTGGGTTTAGTGAGCAATATACAATTCCCTCGTACATTTTAAAGACTGCTTTCTTTTTTGAGCTAGAATGGTTTCAAGATGACAAATTCTGGACAGATAAGCTCCTGCACAACCGCGTTTATTCCATGTTTTAAAACCGACTTGAGAGAGAATGCGTCAGGGATGATGGGGCTGTGGGTAATTTCTTCATCTCTGCTGCCGATGTCGTTACGGGATCCCGAGAAGATTTTGTGCTTCCTGCCATAAAACGAATCATGGGTGATCTGACACTTATGACTATAACCGGAGATTTAGTAGATCGAAAAGAACATTTTTACTAAGTACAATTGAACTGACATATGTTTTAATTTAATTCTTGGTTCACATAGGATTATCTAGTTTGGCATGAGTTCGAACAGTACCTCCTCCTTCAGTCTTATCTACCGAGTAAATATGTTGAGTGTTTCATTTGGTTTAGCCAGGGCAAAACACTCACTGCAATATTGGACTACTAGAGCATCCAAGTGATTTCTGAATATCATCGTTTGTTTTCTTTCACACTGAAACACTGAAGCTCATGTACATAAACACTGTGTAATTAGATTATCAGTAGAGTAAGAAATACTGTGCAAAATCTCTTGCACTGACAACACGTTGCTGTTGTGCTGTTGTGCCAACATCTCTATACCGAAATTAAAACTAGCTATAGCCCAGAACTCATTTGCTTTTAAAGATAAAAGCTGTGGAACTCTCTTCCTGTCAGCGTCCAGTTTTCTATGCCCCTTTCCACTTTTAAACAAACTTTTAGAACATCTTCGAAATCCTGTGCAGTAGTACTTTATCTACATTAGCTTATTCTTTTATAATTTTTAGTCCTCTTTTAACCTTTTTGAAATATAAATTTTGACAACTCTGATTTTGGTGGGGGTCGGAAATAGATTCATCTAGACTTATTGATATGTTTTGGGTTGGATATGAGAGTGGGGATTGCCGGGATGGGGGTGAATTGTGTAATCTTTATCTTTGTAATATTTTAAATGATTAGCATAGTTTTTAAACATTGTTGTATTTTATTTAAGGGCTATTTTAAATTATCCCTGATAGTCAGTGTTACCCTTTTAAAATAACTGAGTTATCACCATCATCACCATCATGGTCGGAAGTACAATAGAAACACAGTTGAGCATATCATATATCCACGAAGGACAAATCTGAGGCAAAATAACGGATTGCAATTGGTGTATGATTGCAATGAGAGATGCCTTACCTCGCCAGGTGTTAGAATTGTAATCAAATATTGATGAAGTTGTCGAATTCACTTGTTTCGCTAAAACTTTTACAAGGGTTTAGGAGTTTGGTCGCATGTATAGATTTTTTTAAAAATAAAATATATTAAACAAAGAAACATTTCTTACACAAAATTAGATAAAGCACAAGAGAGGTATCCTTAAACTTTTCTCGTCATCATTTGGCTGCATATTGATATCTTACGTTCCTACTATGTTAAAAATATACTTTAAATTTTAATGCAATTTGTGATAAGATAAATGAAAACAATTTTTAAGCATGTATCTGGATGCGTTTGCGTGTATGTATTCTCGTGTTCATTAAAAAATTGAGTTAGTTCTTCATGTAGGCGGTCACAAAACGGTTCAGCCGTCTTGCACGAATACATTATTAACTCTAATAAGTTATTGCTTTGTCTGGTTTCTGAAGAAAACGAACCGACTTAAACTGCCATGGATGTATTCTTAATCAAAACTGTGACATGGGAGAGACGACTGTAATACTGATGCATTTTATGCCTTATCGGCTTATGGTTTCGACACCTTGCAGTCATTCTTGTACCCAGAGCCCACGCGGCCTACGGGGCCGCATCGGTAACGGAAGTCAGAGATTCTCTGACTTTTCGGCTCCTGTCATCTGAAATTACACCTCAGATCTGACACAGATTGTTTAAATCTTTTCAAATTAACAACGGATTGGCAAAATTTATTCTCCCTACCGCGAAATGAGTAGTTTTAGTTTCGACTAAAAGTCAGAGAATTTCCGACTTCCGTTACCGATGCGGCCAGAGCCCTTCGTTTGGCAGTAGGCCGCGTGGGCTCTGGGTACGAGAATGCCTTGCAGTCGCAACCCTTTCTGGCGTATGCGAACTACACCATCATTCCAAAACCAGAAGAAATACATCAATTCCTGGACGACTAAACATTGCTATTTAACGGTGATTTTGCAGTAAAAGGTCGATTTGTGGCGGGTGTATATCGATGTACGACCACAACAACTGCACGCGTACACGAGGTCAAGGACTTTTGTTCCACGATCCAGCTGGAGATGGTAAGGAGAACGTGGGATCGTCTGCGCGCGAGGTTCGACTGTATAACTCATTGTAATATCCTCCGCTGAAGTTTCCACGTGGTGGTGAGCAATGAAGATATGGGAAGACTGGGGAAAAGAAGCGGGGACAGATTAGATGATGTATCACGATTTATTAAAGTTTCAACATATAACGATTTTTTAGGCAACACAACCTGACGCTGATTAAAGATTTGCACGATAATATAGCAAAACCTTTTTAGGTTTTTTTTTGTTACTAGTAAATAGGGGTTTTAGAAGATTGGTCATTGATTTTTCAAAATGGCGGTTTCTCAAGCTGCTGAAAAATGCAATTTTGAAAAATACCCAGAAGACCTTGGGAACGAGGTTGACCACGATATTTAGAAAAAAACATGCACCTTTTAAAGACCACTTTCATAATATGCCCCAGTGCTTATAAACAATAAATTTAAGTCGAGAAATGTACGAGAACTTGAAACTTCACCTTGGCTTGAATTAAATGTTTATTGGCATGGGTCGTATTAACTGAACTATTTGCTTGTTCTTCCAACAAAACATCCGAAGATAAAATATCTTGTTTCTTCCTACGCATATTGTCTTTACAGCTGACCGACATGGCCTCAGTTGTGCTAATGGTACTTCGAAGTACAACTGTCTTTTGACTTCACTTGCAAGCCTGGCAAGTCGCGTGATCAGTCCGGCTGAGCACTTCTTCGAAAGATTTTAAAAACGTACTTCTACACATACGGAATACCTGGTAGTGTGCAAACTGCCACAACTGGTCAGCGAGACAGATGTCAAGTGACAGAGCCCCTCTCGCTCTCCTCTTAAAGGTATTTTCGAATTTAAGATTGACGGAGAATGCTGCACTTGAGGAATTAACTGACAGATTTCGGTAGTGATTAACGTATCTCGAAAAAAGAAACTTTGGCGATATAGAATACTTTGCTACCAAGACTAAAATATAGTCTGCAATTCGTTTTCAAAACTACTAAACTAAATCCTTTCCGAGCCAAACTGGCTTATACGGTCAGTCGCATGTGAGCAGGATTGATCTGGATTATCTAAAATTACAAATACATGTTAGGAACAAAACTGATCGTTTTGTACTGCGAACAGTCTCAAAATTACTAGGGACATCAGAGGTTCAGTACTTATCACACCGTTACTAGAAATTTGAGATGAAAGTCTAACAGATCAGTTTCTTGAATCAGATATAAAAATACCCTGACAGCAAGGTACAAACGCATGCTTATGTAGACAGTACTCGCTAATAGGGACTTTAAGAAGCTAGTACGGCTACGGCTACGAGGAAGGAGCAAAACAAAAGGCCTAATTAACGAAGACAATTCACTGCACGTGAACATGCACCAAACTGACCAGCTGGCCACCGTCGAGTCCGAAGTTACAACGTGAAAACCGTTGATTTGTGGTTTCTGGACAACGTAAACGTGAATACACAAATTGTTCCGTTATTAGTTCTGTTTTACAACCAGTGTCTGCAATTCGGCCAATTTACACTCTTTCATAAAAAAAAAACAATAAGAAAGAATAGGTTGCAAACGAACGAGAAGAAAAAAACAGAAAGCTGGTTTTCAGTAGTCGTTGTCTGAGCCGTAGCCGTACTAGCTTCTTAAAGTCCCTATTATAACGAAACAGAACCCATGCGTCAGAAAAACACTTAGCTGCTTTATAAATATTCAGATTTTATGTAGTTAGCAAAAAGGTTTTACCAACACCTACACGTTAGAAAATTATACTACCGTAGGTGAACAAATTGTTGATTTAGTCAAACACAATTCCCATAAAATTCTTCATAAGTATGGTTAGAAATTTATCTCTTATTTAAGGAATCTATATTGAATTATTCTTCAGCAGCAATCTGTTGTACAGACGCTTGTCGTAATTGGTGCTTTACATACGTGAAAGCTTAACTTGAAACTGGGGAAAACACGTACGTATTAGATGAAACTTGAACATAAAGAATATAGTAAAAACCCGCATATAATAACCTCCTGAAATTAAGAACCTAAGGCTAAAATTTCAATTTTAGGCACCCGATATACAAGAGCCTAGTTAGGTTCATATCTGAGACTGCTTCTTATTCAAAGGGACATTTTCAAGGTTCCCTTGGATATAGACAAGCGTATTGAGGTAGGCATGAAGTGACATTTGATATAGTTAGATAGATAGACAGACAGACAGACAGACAGATAGATAGATATCAACATCTGAGCCAAACCCATAATATGTTACATAGTGAACTGTTACACTACTAGAAACAGTGCTACAAGCGTATTTTCCTTTTTGTTCTTTCAATTAAATCATTTAAAAGTATCGTAAGAACCTAAAGCTCGGGTCAAAGGAACATGAGAGTTGTACGAAAGTTGAGTGACCAGATTTAGATGAGAGTTGACAAGAGTTGCTCAACAAAAGTGGGAGACTCTCATCGAAATTTTGAGCATGTTCAAAGTTGATGAGAGCGCCCGGGAGTCGACGAGAGCGCAGGGCAGTTGGCGGTCAAGAGTGAGAGATTGAATTCTCGTCCTCTCTCAGGCTCGTTTGAACCCAGCCTTACAACCTAAATTCCTTACATACCATGAACCATATATACAAGAACCTACTTAGGCTACACGAGGTTCCTTAACGCGGGTTTTTACTGTATACGTACCGCTAGTAACATACCGCTAGTTCTACCGCTAGTAATATTTTACCAGTAACAATACTTAATGTCAATGGCTACAAATTGGAATATGTAAGTATACTATTAACAATTTTCATTCAATTTGGCCAAATTCCAGTCAACTCATATTTTTTTAATATTTATGGAATGACCCACGGAATATTGCTGCAAGGGAAGCTCTGGATGCACAGAGTCGGTTTTATCAACTATGTACGGGATACAGTCAGTTGAATGAATATCGTTTAAACCATTTGGTACTGCAGGGGAGAACTCCTTCGATACTGTTGATCACACATTTGAAGTGGGGATCTTCTTTATTACAGCTGGTTTCTTGGACGGAGGAGGAGGTTTTGGTGGTCCAGCCTTGGAAGATGCTCTCTTGACTCGCGGGCTGGAGCCTTGTGATGGTGGCGGAATGGCAAGTGGAACAGTTGTCGAAGCTCCATCTTTAAAGTTGGTGGAACCAATATAGTTTACTTTAGCAGCTGAACTTCCATTCGGTAGGTCACATGTGTTGACATAATCTGCTGATCGTGCTGCTGAGCTTGAACTTGGCAATTCCGAGTAGTTCATATAATCCGCAGTACTTGCATTGGGAGCTGACCGGCTTGCGAGATCAGTGGTGTTTACATAATCAGATGTCTTGACGTCATACATGCTATTGGGACGGTTTAGTTCACGTGGAACAGGTCTGCCAGTGGCTACAGCATCGGGCTTTGTCATCGAAGATGTATTTTCAGTTCTACAACGCATTCTAGGAACGGGAGGTGCTGGTCTCGCAGGCTGTAAATGCGACTGAGCAACAGCGGAGTCTGACTCTGTAGCAAGTGGTGGAGAATACGAAACACCAGGTTTGTAATCGGGTGGAAGCTCGATATAATCATCCTTCTTCTTGTTAAAGGAACTTCCTTGACCAAGCTCTTGTGGTTCCGAAGGAAGATCAACATAATCACCTGCATTTTTGAGGGGAAGATTTTCTTGAATGACAACGTTTTCTTCTGGAAGATGCACAATTTCCACCGAAGGCGCACTGTCTGGTATTTCTTCAACAACAAGGGAAGGGAATACGCCTCTTTGTCCTTCCAGTATTCCCTCCCAGAAACCATCGTCAACTCCATTATCGTCTGTCCGTACAACTTTGATGACATCGCCTTCTTTGAAATCGAGTTCTTCGCCACTTGTTGCTTCATAGTCGTACAAAGCTTGCACTTTAAATACTGCAAGATATCACAATTGTAGAAAAATGAATCAAAAGTATTTCTAAAGCACAGAGAAGCTACATAACCTACTTACTGTATCACTTCTAAGCTAGATCCACATTGGCTAAAAGTTCTTGCTCATGACTGGTAGCACCGAGTCATTCAGACAGATACTCCCATACTAAACATTATAACTTTCGGTTATTTATAAGAATTTTCTACCTTTTTTCAAACCAATTAAAGGACTAAATAGAGCAGATTTCATCTGAATCGAGATAAACCAACGCAGATTAAATAGGCGAGTTGTAATTGAAACTTCTACCAGCTACAAAACAAATGGGTCTCCAAATTGGGCTCCGCAAACGGTAAAGCTGGAGATCGGAAGACTTGATTGTCACATATTTAAAATGATAGTGATAACCTAGATGCAAAAACTGGGACCGTTCTATGGTAGTCATCGGTTAGTGTTTGGTAAAGCAGTGCAAAGCAAATGCTGAGTTCAAAGTAAAAATGAGTCCAATTCTAATGTGGAATTAGGAAAGACGTAACTTCTTGTTGAGTACCAGGTAAATGTTACTTACAATAAGTTTCCTGAGGAGCTGAACTGGCAACAGATAATGCAGTGGTTGTGGTGATTGTTGGTTCTGCAGGAGATGATGCTAACGGACTGTCAGAACTCTGTGGAGTGATTTGGTGTTCAGTGTATGAGCCACTGTGCGAACCACTGTAAGAGCTTCCTTGAGTAGACTGTGACGCCCTGCGAGTGTCCTTTACCTCCACGTAGCTCTCAGGAAAAAATCCAACATCTCCGTTCTTGTTTCGACCCTTAAAGGTTGCAAAAAAAAGAGCGAGACTGAAGACAGAAACCACGTATAATTCTAGTGTTTTTAAAGGACCACCACAGACAAAAAGAAGCAGATTTGAAAATATTAACAATACAAATTGTTTGATGAGGTGTTGAATAAATAACAACTAAGCAAGGCAAGATAAGAGGATACAGGTTACACCAGGCTCACGAAGAGACATCAATAATACTCAAATATATTTCAGTTAATGATTGGAAATGAGTGATCCAATGGTGCCTTTGTTTTCTTTGACAAATTACCAGTGTAAAGACAAGCATTGAAATAGCTTTCTTACTGTATTGATAAGAAAATAACTTCACCAAAAAGATACCGAATTCTCGAAGTCTCACATCAACTGCAAGGATCTTCTTAGTCGATGTCATATACCTTTTGTTGGGTGAGCCATTTTTCTTATTTCCACACTCTGTTTCCAAAGCCTTACGTTCCGAGGTTCTTACCACCAATTTTGTTCTCATTGACATTTAAAAATATGTTCTAAAGGAACTAGTAATTTTAAATCAAATTGAGCAATACTAACAAACAAGATTTAGTTTGCTTCACAGATACATATCTCTTTTACCTTACACCATCCCGCTCCATCTCTTTGGAGTATTTCCAACTCTTCATTCTCTGTTATTGTGAGTTCATCTACTACCGTGGCCTAAAGAGTTCAAAGCGCCCTTTTAATAACATTTCATGCTGCACCATAATCCAATAGAAGTGTACGATTTTGTCCCTACGATAAGGACAATTTAGTCAAACCATCAAAAGCAAAGTCTTCATACCACTTGTGGATGTCTGAAAAAGTCAAAGCTCTTCCCGATTCAAGGTAAAACTATCCTTCCTAAAACGTTTTCCTTCTATTATCCTCTTTCTGGCTCAGTGTTGTGGACTGTTAACTGACAGCGCTACTTAATGCCTAAGAAAGATCATTATAAACCACTGATAGCCGTCTAGTTAAGACCCTCAACAACTGAACAGATTACTCGTGAGCTGGATGATGATAGCCCCATGGGAAGCACTTGATGGTAAGTACTCCATGCCAAAATGCTATGAATGCACCCTCGTTACAAACTCTAATAAACACTGCTAATACTAACACTAATAACTAATAATGTTAATGCTAATAACAGAAGAATATAACCTGATCCCAACCTTTGCAAGATTTCGAACTAATGGGACTGGTTTATAACGAGAGTGCATCCATGGCATTTTGGCAAGGAGTATATACCCACTTGGGCACTTGTATATTGTAAGTATACAGCTGTAAAAACCTCGACATCTGCAACGGGGCAATATCAAGCACGAAAGGATTTATGGGAGTCCTTATGCATGGTACGCTGCGTACCATCCATTGACCTTTACACGAAGCAAACAAAACAAACGAAACCAACAAAACACGAAAATAAGTAACTTTGATAAATTAGATGGATCAAGACCAGCTCAACGGATAGAATAGAATAGAAGCTTTATTTATACAGGTGACACAATCAGCAAAATACTGTTCTCCTGGATGAACAGGTATAAACTATAAGACTACAACTTAGGGTATATTACTGACAAAACTACAACAACCATGCTTATTATAGAAATCCTATCAAATTAAAAAATTTGCTGGAGTCGAATATTTAGAAAGTTACAACAATTGTGCCTATTTATAAAGATTACATGTAATTACAAAAATATGAGCACTATAGTAAAATATTTAAGGTCTCTGTTAAAACATCATGTCTTGCGATCTGGGAATTACGCTTTTCACAGGTCAACCTTTTTGAAATAGCTACTATATTTTATGTACAAGCAGACGATTTTAACGTTGTTGAAAATACAAACCTCATAGTTGTACAAGGCCACACAAGGTACCGGAGGTGAGTTATCAGATGTAATGCTTTCTGTTTCTTCATCAGACCATCCCCCAACGGTAAATGTGTCGTCCAAGTCCCAGTCATCGTCGTCTGCATCATGTTGAGAATATTGCTCAGCCTCGTTTTCATTCTCGTTAAGGGAGTTCTGACTTCCACCTGAATCTGCAAAAGCGTTTTCGACCGTGAATAACTGAATAAAACGATAACTTTAAATTTCCGTAGATTCAACGAAAGTCGCTCGAGTTCACCAAATGCTAGCAAATATTAACAATCTTTTCCGTTGTTTTTTCTAGATATTTTTTATTATTTAATGTTGACCAAACGGCTGGGTATTGAGTTTCACCAAGAGGAATGGGTAGCTTTCGAAAAATACTGATGTATTCATGGCATGTTGAGGACTGGGAGGGAGTGTTGACCAGTTTTTTTTTATATAGTTAAACCCATTATTTCATCTGTTTTTAAAACCTATACTCTTTTGGTTTTTCAAAGAAAGACTTTTCTAGAACAGGGTTTTATTATCCCGTTCTACCTCCCACGCCCCCTTTTGAGCCAAACATGGTGTTCTTGGTAAGTACATTTGTCATACTTTGATATGTACAACTGAAAAAAGGTATTTTACTGCAGTTAAGTTTCTGATTACTAGCGAAAACGGCAGAAAATCTGAAACTTCCGTGAAAGTTCGGTTTTGGCAAAACGAGGGTTTTTTGTAGCAATATTGTATGAACATAGCATATTACGTAACGTGACACAATAAAATCGATTTGTTTGATACTTGATTCAGATTGTAATAGTTCTTTACCCACGAGTAGGAATTTACTTCTCCAAAATACATTTTAGAGTTACATCAACTTACCATGCTCGTTAGCGTCACCGGGTGAGAGAGTGTTAGCACTTTTCAGCCATTCATCAACATTCACTGTGGAAGAAAGCAAGCAAAAAAATCAGTTCTTGACCAAACGTTGTAATGCAATCTGTTCACTGTGTATTGTTCGATATAGGAATTCCTTTGCGTAGTCTAATTTAATAGTGACGTAATGCAGCTAATTGACTCAGATTTCATATCGCCTGACCGTGTCTTGGACTCCAGGAACTAATGGGTAATTATCAAACATTTATTGTGTTTTGTATTATCGATCATAACTTTCACCAATCCGTAGAACTTCTCTTTATAGATTTCGAGCCTTATTGACCTCATTTTGACCCCGGTTCACCGACTGCACTGTAATATTGGAAACGTGGTATAAATAAACAGTTTGGTTTGGAACCTTGGTAATGCATTCACGTCTAGACACCGTTACACATGGATAAATTGCAAGAGCTTGGTACCAACCTCCAGCTTCTCGTAAAAGATCTAAGCAGGCCTCGGTCTTCAGTTTGACGGTCTATCGAGGAAACAAGCAAAGTATACCAATTGATAGTTTGTAGAGTGTGAAGAAATACAGAAACCGAATGGCTATCTCGTGTAAAGGGAGCATGGCGGGAAGCCATAAACAACAACAACAACAACAATAACAACAATGGACTAAAGTTAAAACTAGTCTACAACAGTAGATAAAATGGAACTCAAAGTGAAAACAAATGTGGCAAAAATCACCTTTTTGGAGAAGATATCGACGGGCTAGTGACAAACCGAATCACAAAATGTTATATTAAACGAGCTAACGGTGCTACAAGACACGACCTGCCAGATTAGGCTCTGAATGAAGTTAAAAAGAAAGTGAATGCTAGTGTCCTTGACGTACTACGTCCTTTCCTGTTAACGCGCTAGAAATACATGTATTACATTGCCTTAACATTTTGCAATTTACCTCTGCTCTTCTGATTTCTTCCTTCAAACTTTCTGACCTCTGTTCCGCCTCTTGGTTAGCATCGGCCACAGTGGGTGCATCTTCAGTCTGACACGAGAAGAACAAGAAAATAAGCTTTGCCCTGATCGAAGCCAAAGTCCCTTGGCATTTATCTAGAAGGAAAGTTCGAACATTTCTAATGTGGTTGTAAGATTGCACTTCCGTCAGTAACCACAGTGACTTACAGAACAAGGATACTGGAAATTCTTGCTCAAGGCATACTAACCTGGTAAAGGTATTTGTGTTACAACTACATTCGTTATTCCCCTGCCAAGAAGCTACCTCCCCCCCCGTCCCCCTTGCACTCCTTCCAATATCCTTGGTTTTGTTAAAGTATTGCCAGTCAAGTCCTGACCAACCAAGGTGTATTAGCTCTTGCAACTGTCATATTTTGGGTCGATATCTAGAGTTGAGACTGATCGCTAAGATATGCAGGGCCCCACCAGCCTAGTTGTCGAATGAGTCACCCTGCCTAAATAAAGGGTTCTATTTCTATTTATCCTAATCTTTGCTTCTCTCGTTGCAAACGTAAATGTGCTCAACATAACGTGATCTGTAACGTTGAGCACATAATCAATCTTGAATTGACTTAGTTTTTTCACATCACACCCGCAAAACACAAAACCCAACTAGCAAATGTGCTGATCATTTTTTAAAAGTTTGTAATTAAACAAAAAGAACAATTCCTAGAAAGTTCTTTATGAATTCGTCCTTTTTTACCTATATAATTTCCACTTCTGTTCCAGGAATATGCATCAATGCATTAGAATGGAAATTTTACATATATATTGAATGAAAATAAAGGGCTTTGCTAAGTAAAACAAACCAAAATCCAGGTTTTGAGTCCAAATCTGGAAGTGTAAATTCATGTTTGTGTGAATGCAACAATATGTAAAAGTTATTAAAATATGAAATATTGAAATTAAATACGTTTTTGATGATGGTATTCATGGCCTTCAATCCTTGAATTGACTTGGTTTTTTCCTTCAAGAAAGCTTGTTCCTTTGACAGCCTCATGGCGAGTTTTCTAGCTTCTTTGTTCAATGCATGGTCAGCATTACACTCCCTTGTCAACTTGTTCACCTAACAAAGAACGAACATGAGCAACATTAACTTTTTGCAACTACCATCTCCCTAGAAATTAAATGGCCAATTTAGAAAGTATGAAGACTCCATTTTTCAAGATAGCACGTTTCAATGCTTTAAATTATTGATATGCAAAAGTTCAAAAGATAAGACCATGGACAAGATGGGCGCTTTCTACAATGACCATCAATTTGTCAAGAAGACATTATGTTTAACCCTTTCACTCTCTACTGTAAACTCATTAAGATGAATTTCAAAATTCTACCAACATATCTAGAGGAAACGTATGGAGATAAGTAATGAGAATTTACCAACAACACATAATTTGGCACTTTTGGGAGTGAAAGGGATAGTGACCTTCTTTTGACTGTGGGCATCTTGTCGCGTGTTTCTACCGATTCTTCGTGACTATCTTATTTCTATCTGTGGAAACATGCTTGGTCAACTGCATGAAACACATTTTATAACGTTTAAACTGAAGTTTTTAGATACTAGATTGGCTTGCGTCACAATTTCCCATTTATGGTATAGTTTTCCGGAAATACCAAAAATATTTTGCAAATGCGTGCACGTGTGCATGACATTCCAATATAACACGAGAAAACAGTCAATCTTACCTTGTCTTTTCCCCAGTGCTCCATCTCATATTTAATTATATCTGTGAAGGTCTTGTTCCTTGTTAAAAAGCACTGCATACAGAAATCTTTGTTGATCTAAAAAAGAGAATGTCATTGACTTATCATCAGGACCCATACACATTCATAATCTTTAAATTCCAGAAGTATCTGATGACTATCGCCAAGCAAAACCTTTATAGTTTCTATTTGGTATGATTTCAAAATACCCCTGGAAAAATCCTCAAATTACTCTTGGAAAGTCAATGATTCTAATAAAACATTCAAGCCATAAATTGTGAAAACCAATAATTTTAATAGTACCGGAATGTTATTTCAATTTTCCAGGAGTTCTGCACGAGACAGTCTACAATTCTAGGAGTTTCCATGGACTTTCCAGAAGGCGTTTGAGCCATATATCAACTTTAATAGCGATATTACCATTGCATCAACTCTGCAATTCCTATTCATCTAAACAAGACTTTAGAATTCTAAATGAAAATCTCTTAAATTGTATGTTGAATTATTTTACCCAGAGAACATAACTGTTCAATTATCTGGCATTTTGACACGGAAACCTCCGATAAATTGGTACATTTGACAATTCGTTCATCCAATCTTTTCTCTAGTGCAAACAAATCTTTCAGAAATGTACCTAAACTGAAGGCAACAAAATATGAAAAAAAGCAAAGACTTCAATGTGATCTTTCACTCGGTGTAGAAGACTTTACGTGTTAAAGTGTGCAATTATTATTACAACAGCCCAGTATTTGTACACGGACTACAAAAACGAAATAGTATACTTTTAATAAAATGAAATGTTGATTTTTATATTATCAGAGGGAATAGACTACATGTAGATACACAATTTGTGGCTCTCAGTATCTCTGTCGACTGGCAGTGGCTACATCTGTTGGCGTTACTGTTTCTTTGATCTAGCAACCGAAAATATAGTACAGTATAGTATAGTACATAAAATAAAACATAAGAATATCAAAAATACCTGCTTTCATTTGGTTAAGATGGCTGTAGCTATAGCTAACTTTTCTAAAATCTTTTTCTTGCGTGTTTCTGTATTCCTAACCTTTGGTACACACACTTTTCATTTCATTTACTCTGAATATATATGTTAATAATGCTATAGATCTTTTAAAAACTTATTTCAAACTAGATATTTTCCGTTTTCACCGGGTGCAAGGGACTTCTCTTAACTCTATAGGTGTTTTTAACCTTGCACTTATGTTAAAATGAACTTTTTGTTGTTGTTTCAATATGTTTTGGAAAACATGGGAATAATAAACCTCTTGACCTGGAACAGTTTCATCCCTAAACCAACCATTTTAAGGGCTATTAAAACGGATCCAATTGTGTTGGACCAACAATGTTGGACGATTGCTGGATGAGTAATTTGAACCAATCAAATCCAATCCAACGTCGTCCAACATCCAACAGATGTTCAAACGGATTCAACTTCTTGCATCAACCATTGTTGAGTGATGTTAGATCAACTTCTTGGATCCATTTATTCGGGTACTGTAGGAACAAAGCACCCACCGTGTTTGCTTGCGTCACAACAGCCTGGAAGCCGACCTTGGTACTGTCTCCCCCGTCCACCTCCAGCTGGCCCAGAGTGTTGAAGCAGTTCCTCATCTGGTCATGGAAATCTCCTTCTTGCAACTGAAAACAATTTCCATCTTTCTTAGTTAAAGGTCAAGTTCTCTGATAATGCCTATTCATGGTTTCTTTTTTTCCACTTACAAAACAAGAAAAGCGAATAGCAGAATAGAAACTATGTCGTCACTTTACCACACACGGTCAATGAAAGAAAGGGATTTCAATGAGCGTATATTCCAGTTCAGATATCTCGGGAACAGTTAAATGCATCAAACCAAACCTATGCTTTAAGTTCTAATCAGTGTCACCCCAGGAAGAATGATTAAAACATTAGGGAAACTTTTCAACCGTTAAAATTGTAAATACAGATTTATTTAGTCGTAAACCATCCGCATTTTGAAGATCCATAAGCACTAATCACCCAAGCAGCAACATTTACAACAACTACCAGAATCCCATCAAGACTGGTTTAACTTGTTTTGTTTTGGAATCCTCCAGTGAGTGCAAAATTGAAACAAGAAAATACTTTCGTAAAGGAAAATCTTGTGGTACAGTTGTGTAGTTCAGTGTAGTAAAGAAACATCACTGTGCGCACATCATCATTAACTGGATAAGGAAGACATAATTTCTCTTATTAATATCTAATTTTTAATAAATCCTGAAAGGTGACAACACTGCATGGTTCACAAAATGGCAACAAAGAGATCGAGTGGACAGTGACGAGTTATTGATGCCCAGGGGCAGATCCGGAAATTTTGGAAAGGGAGGGCCACAACTCAATATTGTGGTAAGTGGGGCCAGGAGAGAGATTCCAATAGATGTGTTTTTCAGTGTTTTGCTTATAAAAATTGCCAGCGATTTCAAGGGAAGTTACCAGTTAGTAAAACAGCTTCCATTGTGATTATGAGCTGTTTAATAGAAGCAGGCGTAGCTCAGTTGGTTAGTGCATGGCCTTCGGAGCTAGAGGTGACTCTAACGTCTGCTTAGACTTTCTTCTGATCCGTGTAGCTTTACCTTTAAATACGCATAAAACGGAGCACTGACAAAGGAAGGGGGGTAAAGTGCGCACTGAAGGCCACAAGTGTATCAGTTAGTTACTGTCACTTGTCACCCTCATTTACCTTTTTACCTTTAATAGTTGGGACATAGTTGTCTCATTGTAAAACCCTCATTGGGATCTCCAAGCACAAAAGAACTGAGATTGCTACATGTTTAGTGCCACCTAGTCATAAACAAATGACTTTTGACCCCAGAAGTACATGAACTGTGATTAAATAGAAAAACAGCTTCAGCTGTGACCACGAACTATTTAATAGTTGGGACATTGTTATTGGTTCATTGTAAAATTCTTTTTGGGCATAGATCTCCAAGTAGAAAATAAAGTTCTGGGATTGCTACATGTGTCCATAGTGCCACCGAGTCATAACCAGATGACTTCTGAGCCTGGAAGTAACTAGTTAGCAAAACAGCTTCTGCTGTGACCACAAGCCGTGAGTAGGGTGACTAGCCATTTTTCTTGGCCTATTCAAGAGAAAATCTTCTAACTGAATACATGTTAAAATAACTATTGCACTAGTTAGGGAGTGCTGTAACAGTTTCAAGCACAGTGTTCAACTCTCATTCTATTTGAGTTTGCTGGCTAAGTACCACTTTTCAAGAAGCTATGGATTAGTTTCAGAATAATTCTCACTTACGGCCATCATATCCTTCAGGTCTTTGCAATAATATCTCATCATATGAGCATTGGCAGCAGCCAATCCCAAGAGATAGTCATTCCGAGCCATTGTAGCTCGTCGACTGCATGTTTCCTTTCGACTTGAAGTCTGTAAAAACAAGTTTATATACCTTTTTAGATTTTATTTGTGACTGAAGATAAATTTTTTTATGAAATTTTTGGTATTCACTCAAGGGAAGCCCATGAGCCATAAGTGCATTAAAACTTACAGCTGTTCTGTAGCCAAACCTAATTCATATTTTTACTATCAATAAAATATCAAAGTTAAGATTAAGATTATTACAACAACAACATAATAATTATTTATTTCATACATTTAAACAGATCATAACACATTTACAGATATTGAACAGACAAAATTTGATTAGATACAAGTTTTGTATGGGGGTCATGTGGAACACCTAAAGAGCTAATCGTACTAGGACAGATTTTTTACTGGTAATAAACTATCGACTATATGTACACACAATAGGGAATTTTTTTTGTGTGTATCCCCTGATATTGCCTAGATATCAGGAAGATAAACAGCCTTGCACATGAAAGGGAAAAAAATAGAGAAGAGAGAAGTGTAATTACTATGAAATCTTACAAGTTAATTATACATTACTACATAGTGTTATATTATTATAATGTATTGTTACAATTCTAATGTGCAATGAGGTGTTCAGTATTACATAAAAAGTTAATTTTGACTAATATATACTTTTATTATTATTATTATTATTATTATTATTATTATTATTATTAAGTCAATTATTTGATCTAAAAGTTAATTATTACATATTGCGGACCAAAACAAGCATTAATAGACATTAGGACAAGAGCAATCCATCTGAAAGAAGAGAACATCTGTGCCGGCCCGAATAATCTTATAAATAAGTAGTAATATTTAGCAATGTCTAAGTTTACTAATCTATGGATAATAACCTAGTACATGTACCACATTATTTACCTTATTAAAATTCTTTTCAAGGGCAGTTTTTGACTGGAAAAACTTTACATTCTTTTTCTTGAACCTACACAAAAGCAAATAATAAATCTGTTAGTTAGTGCTGCAAAAAGAGTAATTACTCATTGGTGTGACAACAAGCATCATTCAGTTCTGTAAATTTTAATATTTGTCCAGTATTTAATTACTTTTATTTATAAATGTGTAATACAGGACCCATTCTTTCCTTTTGGTAAGGGCAAAATTCCAGGACTTTTCCAGGTATTTTCCAGGTCTGTGGAGCTTTTTCAACAGGTCTTGGTATACAGGAAAAATTGTGTTAAATCCCCCCTCTCAAACACACAAATACATACTACTTTCCTCAAGCAATTCCTTCATTTGACACACTCTGATGTTCCTTAATAATTATTATTTATTATTTAACAATAACATGAACACAAAAATGTCAGCATTTCACAACAATAACTTGGAACAAACTTTGGTATCCCTTACAAAATAACTTTGAAAACATGTCTGCTTAATAGACTAAAAATGATGTCTAAAAACCTTGACCAATCTGTAGAGATTATGCTAGGTGGACTGCAGACTCAAACTCAAGGATTTTTCCAGGTTCCTATCAAAAACCCTCTGTTTTTCAAGGAATCCCCAAAATTCAAGGACTTCCAGGTTTTCCAGGTTGAAGACAAACCCTGAATATAACTTTTAATTATTAACTAAAGTATTAACAGCTGCCACCACATGTTTGTTACATTTTCAACTGATTTGGGTTCATGCTACTGCAAGTTGCATTAACTGGCCATACAATGTATTTTGGCTTGTTTTTATCAAGATTCAACAAACGAGGAAAATTGCAGTAACACAAAAACTCCATCAGTTGTTGCTTTTAACAGTGTATTTCTTCCTTGGACCCAACACTTCTAGAGCAACCAGGAAGATACTTGTATGAAGAATACTTACTTATCCTCTGCATCTGCCGCCTGCTCTCTAGCAACCTGCGCCAGTTTCTCAAGCTCTATATAACCCTTCTTAGCCTGAAGAGGTAATTATTTGATAACCAATGTTAGTACCATAACCTGCTGGATACCTTTATTTGAAGAGGACTTTAAAATGTCAGCTAACTTTGAAAGAGTTCCCAGGCAATCATTAGTTTTGAAGAAGTCCTTGGGATCTTTTATCTAAATGAACCGAGGGTCTTTTTCAGTTGTTGAGGATCCCAAACTCTGTGATCCATCTATAAAATTAATATAAGTAACTAGTACAGTGAGTCCTGGGACTCGCTGAGCCTCTAATCTATGAGTCCCAAAGCCATTTCAGTGAGTCCCATACCAAGTGTGAGAGTCTCAAATTAGATACCAACAAAGAAACAAGTGTAAAACATGGTTCCAGCTTCCTGTTTTCATTTTGTTTTTTTAAAAAATTTGAACAACAAGCTTCTTTAGACATCCCATTTCTCTTACTGTGTTCTGTACATATTTTGCAGTACATTAAACAAAGACAACCAAACGAAGCACGCATGGGGCAAAGAAGTGAAGGCAAATATTTGTTTTAGTTTTTGTCACACATGGAGGTATGTACAGTGAGTAGCTATTTTGTCAAGTTTGCTCCAAGTAAAGTAAAAATTTAAGTTCACTGAGGTTTGGCAATGCTTGAAAATAGCTGCTTTGCAAAAGAAGATGATTGAAAGATCCTGTGATATTTGAAAAGGTGGTTAGTGAAATGTATGCTATCTGCAACTCGTTGAAGGGTAAAAGTGAATCCATAAAGTTAGGGATTCAAAATTTATAGACAAGTTAAAGTTGGTAAACTGATCTGATAGGGTCGCCGCTGGTGTGAATGCCGCTCCCCTTTCACTAAATATAAACAGATAGGCATGACATTTCAACTGGCAAACAAACTACACATCAAGGAACCATGCTAGAAGCACAACCAACATGCTAAACCTGTAAGGTCAAGCCAACACTTTAAATATGTCTTGACATTGAAAAGTAAAATAATTGTATATTTTACTTCCCATACATTTGCTTATTAGTAATATTTCAAGTGGCCAGCCATTGGTGCCTATGATCTTACACAATTTTCCATAACATAAGAAAGATCTCCCAAAGCAGCAATGAAAATTTGTAGGCCAGAAAAAATGCTTAATTTGCACCCTTGTTAGACAAGGTAAAATTTTCAATTCCATGACTTTTCATGATGTAAAGCAATTTTCCTAAATTCTATGATTGACTTTTGCAGGCCTGGAAATTGAATTCTAAAATTCCATGATTCGACTTTGCATTACGACTTTGTTGTGACCCTGTGAACTCTGTACATAGAATAATTGCTGAACTACTGTCAGTAAGTACTGGATATAGATTGTCTGAGGTCCTACATGTAGCAGCCACCATTCAGGAGCACTCAGTCCGTAGATGAAGTGATACACTTTTTTTAAAGTGGACGGAAGCTTACCTTGGACATTTCCCGCACTGTATCAAACAACTCTTCATGAATTTTTTGAGTCAAGTCTTGACACTGAAAAATGGCAAGTTATGGTAAGTTAAGTTAAGTGTTCTAGTGTCCTTTAGTTGGTGACTAAAGGCAAGTACTGATTATACAGTCAGTCTGTATTGTAATATTTAAATTTTGCAATTTGGGAAACTATATTTTGCAACTGTTTAAATTTTGCGATTTGCAAAGATTTTGTTCAGGTTTGTGAACTCAACATATTTATTAAGTGCTTGGGAAAAACATTCCTGAAAAACAAAACAAAAGAGAAACACGGGTGCAGATTTGCTTCAAAAGAAGTGAAAGAAGTATAAAGTAACATTGTCAAAAACGTGCACAAAACAAGAACCGTTTTTTCCTTCAAATTCATTAATATGTAAATTTATATGCAACACAAAATTGTACTTAGAAAAATATACACATTTCATGAATGCGATTGGATATAACAGTCTTTTTGTTTTTCTTGCCCAAAACTGCAAAATACTGTAGGCTAAATTTTTTATGACTACTCTTAACTTCCAAATAAACATGTAGGGCAAAATAGTAGACAACTAAGTATAGGATAGAAAATGTGTAAAAAAATTAATAGTAGTATAAGGCGGAATAATAGCATAGGGTGGAAAAATGTCAATAATGAATAATAGTATGTAGGATGGTATAAGTCAATAAGAGTATAGGGTGGGAAAGTCCCAAATATATAATTTATATGGGCATTAACATCCGTCTCGATCTCATGTAGCTGTGTGCTGTGGCACTGGGGATGACAATAGAAATCGGTATTCTTTTCCTGTTTTCAATTGAATGAAACTTGACTTTCTCTGCCATGACATTTACTGGACAAAGGATGTTTTTGGGATTTTATGGTTCAAAAGAGCTGCTGACCAAAAGGCTGGATTTTAATAGTCATACAGCTCCTAATAAGGTTTGTATATAGAGCGCTAAAAGTCAAGAATTAATAATCATGCACACCTGAATAAGGCCCGTATAATGTGGAAATTTCCACACAAAAAATAACCGTCAAATAATTTAATATGACTGTATGTTTTTGTTAGTTTAGAGTGGGTATTACTGCTGCAGCAATTATTTTTGTGATTTGCCCAAAATCACAAAGATTTAAGAATAAATGTTAGCCTTAAAACATAATTTAATATGCATTATAATCTGTCTTCACACTACAAGGCAACTTTGTCACGGGTGTGACCAGCTCCCCTCTGTAGTTGCCACCAACAATAAATGATCCATAAACTATTTCTGAATAAACTACACTCTACATGGATTGCAGAGTTTTAGCTGCTGTAAACACTGCGACATGTTGCTCTCCTTTCACATACAGTATGTACAGTCAGATAGTAGCAAATTTGAAAGCCTTATAATTGTAAGTTTTTGATTGGGTGGGAATATGACAATGAATGGCACACCTTGGGGAACAAATCAATTAAAATACATACGGTAATATTAATTACTTAATAATTTATTTGCACTGGCCTTTTAGGTGCCTCACTTTCTGACATGGCCATACAGATTTTTATTTTAGTTTGCTTTGTTTTATATTTTATTTTTTATTTAGGAACAAAATTAATCAAATAATATTATTGTCCATGGATTTTTTAGAACCAAATAATCAAGATCAATTGTGCAAAATTAATTCAAACTATCAGTCAGAGTGGAAGGCTGCAGGCGGTGACACCCTCTCACTAGCAACTATTTATTAAAGGTAATAACATCTCACATGACCTGAGGATAAACTAACCTTTTTAAAAACATGTGCTTTGTTTGCCTTCTGAGTCTTAAGACTTTCCGCAATTTGACTTTGAAGAGTATCAGCAATATTCAATCTCTTCTTTGCAAACTTCTCTGATTCCTCGAGGTAGGTCTTCCACACATTTAATGGAGTTCTAATAATAAAAAACATAATAAATGTACATTTTTAATTAATAGATAGTACGTAGATGGCTTAAACTAAGACACAAGGCCATACTAGCCAGTTTAATAATTTGATGTTAAATTACAAATCCGATTTTTTAGAAATTTAGGGGTAAATAAAGGAGATTTTAGTTAAACACAGTAACTAAAAATACAGAATGATGAAAAAAATGATTTATTATATAATCATGTTACTTAGGTTTTTCAAAACTTAGTAAAAAATGTTTTAGAGCTGGATAATAACATGCCTCCAAGGGATGTTTCAAAAAAAGTTTTGAACTCTCATATTTATACATGCTGTATATATAAGAGTCCCATTTATATCTAGATCTTTTTACTTTACAGAGCAAACTTAGCATATATCATGCATTTATAATTAGCTGAGACAACTTTATTCACAGCTAGGAAAAAAATTATAGACACAGTCATATCTTTGAAAACTTTAATTTATGCCTAATATATCTTCATAATATGCTTTAAAAAATTTGTCCTTCAACAGCTGTTAACTTTTGGGCCTGGTAAATTTGTATTATTTAAAGCGACATTTACATGTTACAATTTGCAGTGCGACAGAGTTTTTTTAATCAGGCCGATTTTTAGTCTGATTTCACACATTTTCTTAAAATTGAGCAGACAAATCATAGCATGTAAATCCCGCTTAAAACAAGGAATAAAATTGGACATTGCTATTGTCTATAGCTAGACCCAATAGTAGAAAACAAATGAATGTGTTTCAGTGCAGATAGTTAATATAAATTATATATGATTGTATAGACTGACACTGAAAACTTTACCTGGGATCACTCTCCGATGCTTCAGTTTCATTAACTACATCCTTTTTCTGTAAGAATTGACTGTTGAGTTTTTGCAGAGCCTATTTACAGAGAAAAAACTGTTGTTAGGATAAAGCAAGACTCAAGCCATCAATTGCAGATCACTACTTGTCAAAGCTACAATGATTCATTAATATTTCATTTAAAATTAAAAATCTTTTCAGTGTGTGTTAAGGATAAAAATACAAAATGTTCAAAAGCATAAAAAAAAATATAAGAACACATCCTTGTCTATTGCAATTCTTTCAAACTTAGATTACCTTGAATTGTCGTTATATATTATCCACTTTCAAAATTATATATACATATATATATATATATGACAGTAATTTTCAGCTAATTAATTTTAGGTTATCACATTTAAGATTCAAGATATTATATCCAAAGTGTATATGTGGTGTGGGGCCATCGTAAAATCCGTTTGATAATGCTTAACATCATTCTGGAAGGGCTCCAGCCAGTTGACGGCTGATGTTAAGGATATATACGTTGAAAAAATGACAGGTAATCGAAAAACAACACAACTTTAACAATATCTAAATAAATTCCATGTTCAGTTGTGCAATATCTGTGTTTATATAGTAGTGGTATGCAAATTTGGAACTTTATTCAATGATATGGATGTTCAACTTCAACATTGTCACCAATCTAAAGCTACACAGTTTAGCTACTAGAGGACTCACCAACGGCTTGTTTATAACTACTGTATATCCTCCGTAAGATAAAACACAAAAGTAAGAGTTGACATTAAGAGAGGGGGAGGGGGTAAGCTTAACGCTAAGCGTGATCAAATCGATTTTATGACGGCCCCTATTAGCCAGCAGTTTCGAATTTTCTTAAAGAAAGTCGTTGTTATAATTTCAATCGATTTCCAAACAAAAAATATAAATGTCTATCTTGAGTTTTTCCACGTCATATTTAACCAAAACGAACAAAACATCGAGGAAGTTGAGAACAAGATCGAATTAAGTTAAAACAAAAAGATAAATCTGTCGTGTCATATTTCATAAATTAAAAATAACTAAATATAAGAAAACCACGCATGCAGTGCTAGTGGTGCACGCGAACTAACTAGTCAGTTGTTCGACTTTTAAAAAATTTGTAACAACAAATACCACTTAGAAAAAAAGACACTTCAAGTTCTTAAGATGTTGAAAAAGGTCAACTAAATATTTACATTCTGGAGATCAAGAAACTGGAAGAGGGAACAACTACAACAAACTCGCTTATCGAGCAATCGATAACGGATAATATTTCCACATGGTCAATCTTTCATGATTTGCAACTGAATGAAAAAAAGAAACACACCCAGACTTCCGATAAATTAATAAGTATCAGCCACGCTGACTTTCTGTCCATTATGACACAAAATTCCAATCAAGCTCTCTGG
>JAOEHT020018496.1:0-14725 GCA_025448195.2 Parazoanthus atlanticus | reverse complement strand
AAAAATAAATTTTCTACCCTGGAGAACTCCTGGAAAACTCCTGGAATTTTGTTATCATCAGTCAGTGAGCACCATGAGAACAATTTAACTGCTTTCATCTTAGTTCATAATAATATCTTGACTCTTTTTTCTATTAGTTGAACATTATACCTCATATTTTTTTACCCTCCCCCTGACGTTTATGACTTAAGGATTTCTTGTGTTATCTCTTTGGCTCAAAAGCACAATGAGCCCCAACACTTAGGGTGCATTTGCTTTGGGAGACTCCAAATAGAGTTATATTTCGGAACAAGAATATATTCAAAGTATTCTGCCTCATGGAACAAGAAAAAAATGGGTTGTGTTCCAGGTATTTTAGAAAAGGAATAAGTTCCAAACAAATGCATCCCAGGACAGCATTCTCACTGATAAGGTTTACCTTTTTTTACAGACGTACATTTTATACATATATTTTGGGTGCTCCTTGTGGGGCTTTTCAGCACCTGTTCAAAACAAGTATGTTTGGAAGATTCTGTAGTCAAGGGTAAGCTGTAGTGGTTCACAGTTATTGATGGTTTTCTGTCTGAAATATTTAGTTAGCAGATGACAACAGTTAACAGACAACAACACTGGAATAACCTTATGTATGATTGGTTTTTTTTTAATCCCGTAATAGTACGTCTAGAGCTTAGCGACCCTGTCCATGTTTTCTGTCTATCAGGAGGATGAACAGCTGGACAAAATGGATGACGATGTGTTCCTGAGGTGTATTGAAGCCAACATGTTGACAGACATGACGCTGCAAGGCATTGAGTCCATCGCCAAGGTGTACATGAACTTGCCGCATGAGGACAACAAGAAGCGCATTACGATCACTGAGGAAGGAGAGTTCAAAGCCATTCAAGAGTGGGTCCTGGAAACAGATGGCGTCAGTCTAATGAAGGTATATTCATCGTTTGTGGTGTCACATTTTTTAAATAATATCTACTTGGCCTGGTAAAATCCATAAACGTTTTAAGTTTTTATGGTGTTGTTCTTAAGGCTTGTACTCTGGTAAATTGTTTTGCCTTTCTCCAGTGGCTGTACCACCTTACCTTGACTGTAAAGTCTGTCTTTACTTTATTTGCTGAATGGTGAATAGCTGATGCTGTACCTCCCTTTACTGCCCAGGAAAGTACCTTATTTACTTTATTTTATGTTTCTAAAGAGTTAATAGTTTTGTAAAATTTGATGTTGAAACAATGATATTGGTGGTGAAATATCTTCACCAACATAACCTTTCTATTTTGTAGAGAGATCATTGAATCTCTTGCTAAGCATACTACATTTATCTCATTTGCAGGTACTAAGCGAGAAAGATGTGGATCCAGTGCGTACAACATCTAATGACATTTGTGAGATTTTCTCGGTAAGAGTGATTGTTAATATTTTTGTGTACTCACATTGAATAAATGGAATGTTTGTGGAACCCTGTCTTATGGTATCAAGGTAGAATGTAGGCGTGAATACTTGGATTTGACAAGCATGAAAGTGGTAACATAAATAGTTGCTCTAACAAACAAAATTATAGTGATCCTAAATAATGTTTCAATGTCTGGCTTTAGACTAGAAGACCTACAGTAGAAGGCGCCACTTATGATTAATATGTTGTTCAATACCCTCTCATAGGTACTTGGTATTGAAGCTGTTCGAAAAGCAGTTGAAAGAGAAATGAACCATGTCATCTCCTTTGATGGATCGTATGTGAATTATCGTCACCTGGCTTTACTGTGCGACATTATGACATGTAAAGGCCATCTGATGGCTATCACCAGGCATGGAATCAACAGGCAGGAAGTCGGTGCACTAATGAGATGCTCATTTGAGGAAACGGTAGGACATCCGTTATATTGAGTTTTGTGTTCTCTGCATAATTTTTGTTTTGTTTTGGTCATCTGGTTTGCTGGAGTTCGTCCAGGGTTTGCTAGGGTCATTGAAACCTGGATAGTAATGGCATTTCAACATTTCAGAATCCAGGTCTGGATAAATGGAACATTAAAAATTGTTATGGAAAGCCATGGAAAATCAGATCTGTGTGTTAACTAAATAAAATAATATTGTCAAATCATGGCAAACAGCTGTTTGATCCAACAGTTTTCAGGACAATTTCATAATTTTAGGGTCATGGAGTTTTGAGATATAATCACGGAAGTCAGGTGTAAAATATGTGTCTGAACCCTTTTCTATTGTTTATGTCCATTTGTTTGCCAATATTTGTACTTGTTTAAGGAACTGTCATTGGTAGAGAAAACTATTTTCAAGTGCGGTAAATATTTTGTTGATGTTGTTCCAACCAGGTGGATGTGCTGGTTGATGCTGCAGCTCACGGTGAAACAGACCACTTGCGAGGTGTCAGTGAGTGTATCATTTTGGGCAAGTTACCCCATCTGGGTACTGGCAGCTTTGACCTCATGCTGGATGCCGAGAAGTGCAAGCATGGTATGGAAATTCCCACCAACATTGGAGCTGGCATGATGGCAGGACCAATGGGAGCTGGTAAGCTGTGATCAATTTTTATAACGGAGTTTGTTTCAAACAAATTATTTTACTGGGAATATATTCTGCATGGGAAAGGATCAGTTTATCATTCAATAAATTGTTTTCTCTTACATTAAAGGTACTGGCATGTTCTTTGGTCCTGGTGGTTCACCAACAGCCATGGGTTCGCCCCAGATGACTCCCTGGAGTATGGGAGCAACTCCTGCTTACACTGAAGCCTGGAGCCCAGGACTTGGGAGTGGTATGACGCCAGGAGCCGCTGGCTTCTCTCCATCTGCACAGTCGGACGCTAGTGGGTTCAGTCCTGGCGGATACAGTCCTGCCTGGAGCCCTCAGCCCACATCTCCAGCTTCCCCAGGACCTGTCAGTCCTTACATCCCTAGTCCAGCTGCTCAAAGTCCAAGTTACTCCCCAGCCAGCCCGGCATTCATGCCAAGCTCTCCATCAATGTCGCCGACAAGTCCCTCCTACTCACCCACCTCCCCTGGGTACTCTCCAGCCTCTCCTACTCCAGGATACTCTCCAGCAAGCCCGAGCTACTCGCCAACATCGCCATCCTACTCTCCAACATCGCCATCCTATAGCCCGACATCACCTTCCTATTCGCCAACCTCTCCATCCTACAGCCCCTCATCGCCATCGTATTCTCCAACGTCACCTTCGTATTCCCCAAGTTCTCCATCATATTCGCCGACGTCACCATCCTATTCTCCAAGTTCTCCATCATATTCTCCAACTTCACCATCTTATTCGCCGACGTCGCCATCTTATTCACCAACCTCTCCGTCATATTCACCAACCTCGCCAAGCTACAGCCCAACTTCACCGTCCTACTCGCCAACGTCTCCTTCCTACAGCCCGACATCACCATCTTATTCACCAACATCGCCGTCATATTCACCAACCTCGCCAAGCTACTCACCAGATTCGCCAACATATTCACCTACCTCCCCATCTTATTCTCCCTCGTCACCCAAATATTCGCCAACTTCCCCGAGCTACTCTCCAACCTCCCCGAAGTACAGTCCAACATCGCCGACTTACTCACCGTCTTCCCCTTCCTACTCACCATCGTCACCAAAATATTCACCAAACTCCCCATCCTACACACCAACATCCCCAACCTACTCACCAACATCTCCAACCTATTCACCGTCATCGCCCCCTCGATCACCGCAGTACATGCTAACATCGCCACAGTATTCACCATCTTCGCCGAAGTACAGCCCAAGCTCACCGAGGTACTCCCCAACTTCACCTAACTTCACTCCGATCTCTGGGCAGTACAGTCCGACTTCACCCAAATACAGCCCAACTGGGGTGTCTCCATCACCGCAATATTCGCCCTCTTCACCTCACTACTCGAATTGAGGGTGCCGGGGAGCTTGCAAAACTGACAGAATGTGGGAGAGGAGAGATACTAATGGGATTTCTCTATAAAGGTATCCAGTCCACTCCAAACAAGATCAGAAAGTTGGATAACTTGTAGATTTTCAAAGGCTGTCTTCACCTGGATGTTAGCATCAAGACAGGAAGGTGATTTTGTTTTGGAAAGAGACAAACTGCTCGTCAGTGAACAAAAGGGTTTCAATACCTGGGCTGACAGCCCGAACACTGTGTGAACTTAAATGAAGTACAATGCATTGACGAATGTGTTGACACAAACAAAGAGCGAGTTGCCGTTTTGTAGCTTGATGTAGATTTGCGGCAACATGTGGACGCGGCCGGGACGTCTAAGAGAAACTACCACATTAACATAAAGTCATAGAAATATGAAAAAAGTAGACAGCATTGCAACTATCAACTTTTACTTTAATTTTCTGAAGGACGATTCTAGTGTACCAGTACATCGATTTTCGTTTTTGATATTATGAATTGCTATTTGCAAGACTTGGAGAGAACTACAGACCGTGTACTTATTAATTCTATGACGTGCAGTTCAATAGAACTAATAACGGATTTTTGTTATATTTTGAGATAGGAGATCACATTCTCCTTAAAACTCAGTGAACGACTTAAAATCCAAATAAAACACAAATTGCTTATCTGAATGTTGTAGGACTTAAAGCCAATTCGATCTTCTATTATCAGTAGTTTGTTTATTACATATAGCAGTACGATTTAGTCTGGCGCGATACTACATATGAGTAAACCCATTCTTGCACACAGCTATTTCAGAAAAATTTGACCAATGAAAAGTGCAATACCCAGCTAGCAAATCATGAGAGAAGCTCTAATTTCGTAAATTGCTAAGCTAATATTCGTCTAATTTATAAAATTACGTTCTTTTGTTCTTTGCTGGTTAGTCTGCTTACTGTATAGTATATGGTTGGCGTAAATATGGTGTTCCCATAATTCCTTTTGGCCTATGTATTGATCCGTGCACATGTCAGCGTTTTTTGAAAAAGCTGTGTGCATACCCTGGGAGAATCTAACGATGGTGGCCCACTAGCCGTGTAGACCGTGATGTGACAGCGATCACAGCTGACAGTGCTGTGAACAGTGATGGCATGGAAGCTGACATTGCTGTGCAGCGATATGTACACTTGTGGAATAGCGATGGCAGTCGACAGTTCTGTCACCGCGAGGTTGCGTTATCGTTATCACAGTGGTGTCGCTGTGACAGGGATAACACTGCCATTGCTGTCACTGCCTTTGCTTTCGGCTGCCATTGATGTCACCTTCACTTTTCGCTTTAGTGTCACTCGTCATCGCTGTCGTAGGTCGGATTCTCTCTGTTTATATAGATGAGCTTTATTTTCAGATCGACAAGAAAATTTATAGTATGAGCTTGGTTTTGATAATTCGCTTGTAAGTCAGTAGGGCGATGTTCTTTATCCAGTTAGTATTTGTAGCAAATCTAACATTAGGGAGGGACTTTTAGCAGCTTGTACGGCTACAACTCGGAGAACATCTTTTGAAAACGAACTTTCTGGTGTTTCTTTTGTTGTTGATGTTTTTGTTTACTATGCATTATTCTTTATTGTTTTCTGTATTAAGGAATGCAAATGAAGCGATGTACAGTCCCTAGCTTTTAAGCAGAACTAATAGCGGGACAATTTGTACATCGACGTTCACATTCACTACCAAACCCAGAAGTTGCGCTTTTTCACGTTGTATTTTTGAACTCGACGGTGTTGAGGGCATGTTCGCGTGCAGTGCATTGTCTTCCCGAGTTAGGCCCTTTGTTTCGCACCTTCCTCCTCCACGTAGCTGTACTGGCTGTTTAAACTTCGTATTGCCCGTGTCAAAGTGTGATAACGTTAATTTATTTGGTAAGGTGGACAGCGGAAAATAGTTTTCTTTGCTCTTATTTTGCTCAAGGTCTGCATAGATCTTTGTTGTTAGTTCAACCGAGGATCCATTTTTGAGAGCAGAGAAAAGTAAAAAAAATCAAGTGTTCTTTTTTTGCATGATTATTTCCTTGCATTTTTCTTTCGATTTGTTGAACAAGTCGTAGTAATGTCAATGATGTACCCTTAAAAAGAAAGAAATGACTTGCGAGATGCCATTATTTAGTTGAAAACTTTGAATAAATTTGGCTTTTTAGCTGGCTTTGTCATATTAAGGAGACCAAGAAAGCAAACGAGTAACCCTATCGTGGATCATTATGAAAGTTATTAAATGCTTATAAACGTTTGCAGCAGAATAATGTATTATTGTTTGCCTCTGGAGATAGTTTAATAGCCTAAGAAACGAAATGTAATAAAACACAGAAAATCGATGGTTGTTTGATGTTTATTTGTGTTGCAGAGCAAGCACGGGTGGACGATATTAATTTGACTTTGAAAGCTTTATTCTGTGCATGTACAGACGAATACTTGTTTTACTGGAAAATACACAGTGGAGCATTTAACATATTTCTGAAGATTTTCCTAAATTTTAAAAAGTCTCGCAAAGCCTTCTGAATTTCTTTGGACAATTTCGGAAGATTTAACGAAAAATTCGGAAATCGCAAAAAACGTACTAAAACATTTTTGACAGTTTCCTAAAATATAATTATTTTCTGAAAATTCGTCTATTGTGACCATTTTGTAAAAAGAGCATTACATAGTGGCTTGCAGATAAGAATTATATTTTCTCATGTTAAAAACAATCGTACTTGCTGCGAACATTTCAACCCAACTCGAAAATTAAATTAATCTCTTCGCGTCGTCGTGCTGTTTCGGTGCACAAAGGAGAGAATACGCTCTTCCTTTTTTTTATAAGAACGTGTTTCTGAGCTGAGGTTGAACGTCTTAGCATTTTCAGGAGTTCTTAAAGGTGTTCTTGATATTTTTTGGACATACGTCTGTATAAATACGTTCAAAAGGCTTTTCCCAACTTCTGACTCGGTTCACATTTCATCTATGTGTACCAAATATATTGCTATCTGATGCTATCTATCACCTGTTTTCCAAAAATCAAATGTGAAATTGCACTACTCTCTTGACACGATATTTAGTAGCGGTTCTCCGTTCCATTTTCAAAATCTATAGAAATAACGCTTCCTTTCTTAATCTCGGCCTGGGCCCGGTTGTTCAAAGGTTGGATGACAGTTTATCCAGCGGATAAATCGCTATCCAGCGGATAACGTTTGCTCGTTGTCCAATCAAAATTAAGAACGCGTAAATTTTATCCGCTGGATAAACTGTCATCCAACCTTGGAACAACCGGGCCCTGAGGTATGTTCTTAACATGTTCTCAAATTTTGGCGTTTTTATGAAAAAGGTTCTTATAAAAAAAAAACTGAGAGTAATAAAAAATTTCTGCAGTAGTCCAGAACCTTTGCGGGCTCAACTGCGTCCTCGTGTGTTTCCGAAATAGATGGAGAGTCGACACCACTATTCACCCCCTCACTTCAAGTCATTGGTCAGCTCCCCCCCGAATTTTAAAAGCAGTTGCGCGGTTACATGAACATGACTCCGTTTTAGAGACCGCAATATCGATTTCTTTGATGCTTTGATAGTGTTCCTTCAAATGGTTCGTAAAGATTAACTCGCCTAAAACTGTTAAATATTTGACTAAAACTGGATTTAAAATGCGGATCTCTCTACTTGTGTCAAATGGACGCCAACATTAAACTTTATTTCGTTAACACTTCATATTTAGAAGATAGTGATTTTTTTAGGTAAAAACCCAGCTTCTGTTAGTTCGCCTATTTCTTTGTTAAAATAATTTTGTATAGTATTGTCGATCCTCATTTCTTCGCATTTTGTTTCACCAGTTGGTCAAATATTATGCAATAAAGGAACTATTAAAACAAATGTGCACTGAACATGTTCAAAAAACAAGGAGTAGGTTTATTTGCCTTTAACACGTTGCGTCAGCTAATTTTCATTCCGTTGCCGTTCATGAAATACCTTTGGATAATACGAACATTTGTGAAAACATGCAGAAACAACGGTAATTAATTGACATTTTGAATCGCAAATCACAAGAAATATTTAGGAAACGTAATACGCAGTGCCCAATCATGAATTCGTTCTATTTAATTGAAACAAAAATAATAATTGATTTTGTTTGCTGTTGTTGTGCAGCATGCAAAATATGTGAAATGTGATTGGTGAAACAGCAACGCGTGCATGTGTGAAACTTAACAGAAAACCTTTCATAATCTATACGTGCATTCTACTTGAGCTGCTAAAGTTTGTTGCGGATATCTAAGCCAGAGATTCCGGCAAACTGTACTGAACAAAGGAATTGAAAGCCATCGGCTGGAATTCCCAATTCCAACTCTCAGCACGTGAATCAGGTTGGTTCGGAGTTATAGCGACTTAGCGAGTTTACGAAACTGACGGCAAATCTTCTGTCTTTGCGGATAGTTAATATCGTCAGAATGAAGTTTCGCTAGAATATGTGTTGATTTTGTGAAATTCTTGTAGTACAGACGCGTTTGGAGATTAAGCAGTTGTGTCATTTCAAAGATCAAATAAGTCTAGTTAAGGTTTGTCATTAACTGAGGAAACCTAGTCACTCTGCTAACAAGACCTGAATTCGCGTATTCGTGAATATCATGTGTCTTCAAACCTTTCGTTGTGATAAAACGTGTCACATTATTTTCCATACGTTGCTGGTTTTAGCTCATCCGAGATAACTTTTTATAAAATTGTGCTTCACAACAAAATTCCTCGACTATTTTTTCTTTCTTCAATAACTGTTTCCAAAGATCTACAATACATTTTCCTCAGTTAAAGGTTTACCTTCGAAAGTAGGAATCATCAGTTGTTGCGTTAGAAACGAATTTGATTGGTATTATCGAAAACAAACTGGTTCAGTTAAAACGCACCAAAAAATGACATGTGCAAGCCCATCGGAAAATAACATGCGCGGGCGCTACCTAAAATGAAATGCGCAGTCTTAAAGGAGATGCGCATGCGCACCCAAAATAGAGATGTGCATGCGCACTCCAAAATAAGATGAGCATGTGCATGTCATTTTAGGTAGCGCATGCGCATCTCATTTAAGGCTGCGCATGCGCTTCAAAGTTTAGGCTACGCATGCATAGCTATATTGCGTGTGCATGCGCATTTCATTTTTGGCGGCGCACGCGCATTTCATTTTAGAGTGCGCACGCGCATATCATTTTGCGGTGTGCGCATCTTATTAGGGCCCATACTGAGACTGATAGAAAGGGAGCAAAATCGTCAAGAAAGGTTTCCAGTCAATCAGTACTTATAGCGGCATTCTTTCTCTGAAAATAAAGGTCTGGTCAGAAACTTTACTCTATCTTCACGAGTAGCAGAATCGACGACTCCATCAACGACACAAAGCGAGGTGTGGATATCTTACGTGAAGAACTTTCAGAAGTGAAGATATTGGCTCAATTCGAAGGTTGTGAAATGCGGTAGAAGCACGAAATTGACGAATTAACCCGACGTTTTGGGGATCTCCGAGCATGAATTAAGAGATTCTCCGCACATAGTCTTATTATGTCTGTATATCTAGGCTTTTTCCTTGTATATATTTGCAATGAACCGAGCCCGTTTTATCCAATAAATATAACCCAATAATATTTTGATAAAGTTCTTCTCTTCCGATTAACTTTAAATAAATTAAGTTATGGAATTTTCTATTTTCTACTATGTACCCGGATTTCGATTTCAAGTATAAGTGGGAGGCTACAAATCTTACACAAATCTTCTAAACGTATAGAATTTAAGCAATCAGACTCCTTTGACTCCTTTATAATCAAAACATTAATGTTATTTTATTAGAAGAAACTTATTCCACTCCAAACTATAAGAATCTGGGAAAATCAATGAGGCAACGAAATATATGCAAATCATGGCACACATCACGATAAAGGAGTTGCTATTCTTTTCAATCCCATCCTTGATTGCACACTTGATTCTGTCAAACAAGACGATAATGGGCGTTTTATTGTCCTGTCGGCCATCGTTTTAAATGGTTCTAAATTGGTTCTGGCTAATATTCATTCTCCGAACGACCAGAAAGCGCAACAATATTTTGATAATGTTCTTTTCTGCTACATCCATTTGTAAATAAGTATATAATCTCAGGTGGCGATATATAATATAACCGTTGTATGAATAGTGCATTGCCAAATATTGAGAGTGGCGGCAAATTACCTTTCGTAATAAAACAGCCAGTCATAAATGAGTTTGAAAAAATTGACAAGCTCTTTAGTTTTGTCTGGCAGACGGCGTAAGCAAAATCCGCACAAACTTACAATAAATGGTTGTCTTGATTACTTTTACGCATAAAGCACCCTTTTGAAAATAATTATATAACCAGCGATATTACAGAGGCAATAATTTCCGATCACTCTGCAATTAAAATTTCGCTGACGTCAAACCGGAGAGAGAGAGACCTCTCGCAGCGAAGGAGAATAATAGTCTGCGTGAAGGCCTAGCATAGCCCTGGTTTCTGGAAATTCAAAAGTTTATCGACTTATTAGGAAAAAATAACCTCAGTTAATTTAGTTTCAAATAAGCTTACGTAAAAGTCTGGATGACAAAGGAAATCTGAGTATTGCTGAACAAAAGGCCGTTAGATCAAGAAACGAAAACAAATATCATGAATATTGTGCGTCTGATCTTCTTCCTAAATTCTCCGAATACTGACACGAATTCGTACCGCTGACCATCGATTACCAAGTTAGCTTGGCACTTTATATGCGTTAAAGATAAAGAATTCGAAAAATTGGTCTCCCTCAAAGAAAAACGTAAACAAATAATCCAAACATTTGCAAAAACGAAGAGTTTCTCATTATGTGGTTGTTGCTCTTCTATGAAATGGGTGAACGAGATTTTGAACCTGGAATAAGTAAATTGCAAGTCTTAAATAAGCCCAATAAGTAAATAACAGCTCTTAATATCAACTGTGGAATATTTTAAATTGATAAATGGCTCCGTCTAGAGGCCTTAGTTAATAAGTGCTTTCAACCACAACTACTTCTTCCACGATTTTTCAAGCAAAAGCAAAATATTTAACTTGGCGGCCAATCAATCAATGCCGGACGGAGGCTTGGACATTTCTTGTTTTGACAAAGACTTTTCAACAAAAGTTTCGTCTCAAAAATATGTATTGCGGAAAACCTTGGGTTTGTGTTATTGGATCTATATTGCATTGGTACAAGCATGCAAATTTTCATGTATAAGTAAAAATCATGTAAACTATCCATGAACGCCTCACGGGGATGAATAATACATATATCGTATCGTATTGCATTGTATTGTATCGTATTGCATTGCATTGCATTGTATTGTGTTGTCTTGCATTGCAATGCATTGTATTTTATCGTATTGCACTGTATTCACAATATACTTTTTTCTGCACTCAGATTGTCATTCGGCGTACTCAGGGTTTTGTAGAGGAATGATTTCACTCATATGAATACCCATTACAAAATGCAAAAGAACTCATCCATTTGTATTTTGATATCGTGTGTGGGGAATGGAAGAATTTGGACAGAACAAAATCACGATCGCGCAAAAAACTCTTTGAGATGCATTTCCTGAAGTGTTGATTTATATGATGGAAAAACCTCACCAGGTCACAGAATTGTATTATCGTTGTACTGTTGATCGCCTTATTGTTACCCTAGCAACCACTTCCAACCCCCCCTCCAACCCCCTTGTATAAACTGGCAAAACGTGCGTGGGGTCTGGATCTAGGGGATAATTATGCAAACAAACCAAAGTGAACAACTGGCGGTAGTCAGTAACTTGCTGTAACAAGTGCTAAGATGTTTGATTTCCGAATTTTTGCGAGTCCTTGCTAATCCATGTTAATCAAGCTGTGGCTGATGAGCTCGTTTCTATTCATAGATTATAACTGATTACTGAGCGAATGTCTGAGTAGTCAGAATATTGTGGTTTTGACTTCAGAAATAGCGTGAAAAATTATGCACACAGCACTTGTGTTTTCGCCTAAAGTCTGAAGAATCATGAATGAGGAATCATGGAGAATACAGTTCAACTCCTAGGTAACAAGAAAGAAGACGATTTGGAGATTGTTACAGAGCTTTCAGCCGTATTAGAAGGTGAGGATTTATGTTTAGTAATTTATGAAAGGATAGAAACCGCGAGAGGGTCGAAGTTCGTCGCGGTTTATGGTGTTAGATTTGCCAAAGCGGCGTTTTTCTGATCATCATAGAACCGTGTTTGACTAGCTCGAAACGATCGAACAAAACATATTTATATAGAAGAGATTTCCTTAGGCTTTCAAACTACTGAGCCTGAAAAAATTATTGTGGCCATTTGTATAAACCGAATTGAAGTTTCCAACTCGCTCGTGACTTCATGGAGTCTGGCTCTCGATGATCGGGTGGAAGTTAAATTGTAGTGCAGTGTCTTTTTCACATTGGAAAAGTTTAGTGATCTAAACATGGTACTGAAATGAGATGAAGAAAGATCTATGGAAGCCAGCTAATGTTTCTACAAACAAGGAAAGAGTCATGATTTCGACAAAAATGGCCTTCAGTTTCAGAACATTTGCCAGAATTTTCTTGTGCAAATTATTTGTTTATCTGAACATCTCCACTTCGGCCTACAGCCAGATTTCCTGAGATGTGGGTAGTGACACTATTATAATAATAATATCAATGGATTCATACTTCATTTTCTTTACATTTCCAAAAAGAAACAGCTGTGTATCCAAAGCAATACTTTGCAGTGAAGGATCATATTTTTCACTTCGGCATTTGATTTGTTTCCGCCTTCAATCTTCATGACATCACCGAGTCATTAATTTTCTCACTTCAACAATAATCAATATGTTGGGGAGTTCTGATTGTGAAAGTTACTAATATTATTTAAATTGCTCTTGAAAAAACGAGTTGTGTGCTTTACATGAAAGTTAGTTATTATCTCAGTTTGCAATGGAAGTTAGTTTTGTTCTATTCATTTCGGTAACAAAATACTGAAATCCAAGATGATTTCCTTATATATTCATTTTGCTGTAAATTTTATATTACAAGTCGAAATATTTTAAATAAAAAAGGCAAATCACGAAATATCCTGTTTTATTTTACAGTTTAACTCTTTTACTTACTGAATTACAAAGAAAAAGGCGATATAAAGCTATTTTTCATTAGAATTAGAAGGCATGGGGCGAAGCAATATTTATCTTTTATCTTTTTATTGCTACAATTTAAATTATTCATTTCTTGAAAGCTACACTTTCAAAGAATGAATTTATAATGCTAGTGTTCTATATTTCAAGGCCAATATATGATATTTGTGGAACCGTTGATGATATTTGTACTACCACGGGTACTGGTAAAAATAATTATTCAAAAAAATGTTTAAATGTGGAACCAGACGTTGGAGTGCTATATTAAAAAAAATATCCAGAAGATTACCTAAAAGTGAGTTTCTATGTCTTTACAGAGATAATTCTTTATTCAACTGGGTGATAATTTGTATCTCAATTTAAATTTTGGAATATACATATCTTAGTATGTAGTATGGCTGGATATTGTTATGAGTCTTGCAGTATTTTGACGAGCTTGACGAGCCTGAAGGGCGAGTCAAAGTGCAAAGGACGAGTAACAATATCCAGCCATACTACATACTAATTATAAACTGTCTAATAAGAGATTTATTATCCAACTTTTCCTTTCTATTAAATGTAAAATGTCATAAAAACTTGTTCAACTGGTTTGCTACTATACAAAATAACCTCTACAGTACAAATATCGCAGGATATTTATACTCGTTCCAGGCATAAATAATTATGGGTTTTTTGTACTACACGGACTGAACTTAGATAATAAAGGAAAGGTATTTAAGAATAATTATAATACTAATATAGTGAAAAATAATAGTATGTTTGTACATTTACATGCAGTGCAAAACTTAAATGAGCTTGGGCCATTTATTATTTTTATGGGAGAAATGAGACATCACGTGGCTAATATAAGATGTAACAATAGTTTATATAAGGTCTACCTGTTTATAATATTTGTGTGGGAATGCATTATAATAGATCCTTGATGTGAACTGTTCATATGATATTATAAATGGTTCACATGTTGGTATTGTGCCCTGCTGAGGTTGAGCTGTAAAGTAAACTGTCAGTAATGCATGGTATTGGATAGCTCATGATGAACTTGTAAGCAGTAAATGTTTTTCCTTGGCTGTTGGACATCCAGTTAATCCTCTTTTTTGCCTTCGTTCCGAAGGTGCAAGTTTCTAGGTGGGGGGACATGCAACCCTGGAAAATTTTGGAAATAAGACTAGATCTAAAATGTTATTTCCTGCATTTTGAGACCATTTTATAGAAAATCGAATGGTACTCATTTGCAGTGATATTGTGAGAACTAATTTCAGCTAATGGCCAATTGTAGCACTCATTTATGTTCTGAAACTCATTTAAGAAATGAAATTTGGCAATATGAAGCTATCAGATGTGACAGCTTTGGTAGGAAACACAGAATCTCAATGCAATTGCGAGTAACTTTCTTTACTAGGCTATCGGGTTGGCAGTTTTTGATGTTTAAAATCAGGTCTGGGTCATTTGTGACCAGTGTGTTAGAATTACTGTTTCTTGCACTATACTACATGCTGGGAAGATCTGCAGATCACTGGTCTGCCGAACACTACCATTTTTCTCATTTCCGTCTAATCGAGGGACTTGACAACAATTTTTAAACCTTCACAGATCTGTGCATTTGATGTTCACATCTTGAATTAGGGACGTATCATTTTTTATGAGATGGGGAGTCTGTAGATTTTCATTTCGGTTTACAGGATTTTTTTGA
>JAOEHT020018386.1:0-14730 GCA_025448195.2 Parazoanthus atlanticus | reverse complement strand
ATTGCCCCCCAGCTCCGCAGCCCTTGAATTAGGAAATAAACATAAAATACCCGATTGAAGAAAGTATTAAAAAATATTAATAAAATTTAAAAAATATATAGAACATCCAACCATGCAGCAACCAATATTTTGATTTGTCTAAATGAGATGACAGATATTTGATTCTTATGCACACTGGAATGAAAAAAAAACACTGCTGAACAAAGTACATGTAATAATTATTGGTACAAACGATCTGTCATCTTATGTAGACAAATCAAAATATTGGTTGCCGGTTAGATATTCTATAATATTTTTAAATTTAATATTTTTTAATGCTTTTTAATATTTTTTAATATTGTTTTAACCCTTTCACTACCATCATGTTTATCAACATCTATCTTCTTAAAATATCAATATAAAATAAGTTGATTGGTTGTGAGAATAAGGAACTGATCATTCGCTCTAGCTCTAAACTCTAAGATGAAATTCAAAATTCTCCTAACCTATTTACAATGTATAGGAAAATATATGGAGATAGGTGATGGGAATTTACAAACATATCATTCGGCACTATTGAGAGTGAACTGCAAACTAAACCCTCCAATTGAAGACACTGAAAGGAAATTGAATAAATATTTCTTATCATTACCACAATAATATACTACAGTTAGTACTCCCCACCCTTATGGGTATAGTACTCAGGCCAATCTGGTCTGGTATCTATACATGTACCTACCAGTAGGTATACATGATTTTACCTGATTCGTCTGGAAAAGGGTATGTTTTTTGTGAAGAATCTGTGTCCACCATACAGTTACAGTTACTTTGCAGACCTCAAGATATACATGTAGGATAAGCAAAATTTGGGTCATGTTGTCACCCCGGTGTTTTTAATTTGCCTGTAATTATAGTAAAATAATGTAATGATGTACATTTCGTTTTGTCAGAAATAAAGCATTGGTTTCTACAGTTTGGTATCAAATAGGGTTTACAGAAAATTGTTTTTTCGGGTTTGACAAAGGCACACACCATTTGAAGTCTTGGGTGGCACACATTCACACAAAATGTGGATGAGTAACTCTTCTGCATGTAATACACTGCACAAATGGTCTTGACTGTTTAAGATCTTCAAGTTTATCTATAGACACATGCACGCAAACTGTACCTTTAAGTTAATGTCTATCACCCTATCAAACTTTTCTTCTTCCATTGTCAAAAGAAAATCATCAGCAACAATTCCTGCTGAGTTCACTAAAATGCAAGGGGCCTTGTTATACTCGTGGAAAATGCCCTCTACACTTTCTTGTACATCAGTTCGAGACGTGACATTGACCAAAAATGATGAGTGTTTGTTGGAGTTAAGCACTGGAAGGCTCTTAACAGTTTCTTCAACAGCTTGTTTGTTAATATCCAAAACAGCTATGCTGGCACCTTCGCTGGCCAAGTGTTGGCAGACTGCTCGCCCAATTCCACTACCCCCTCCTGAAAATCAGCCACAAAGGAAAATAATGTTTTTAAATATAATGTGTGTACATTGTGATTTCATGTATTGTGCACTAACAATAATAACACTAGTAAGAAGAAGAGTGAGAATAATAAATGTAAATAATAATAATATATAGTTCCAGAAAATAGCCATACATAATAATTTAGCATGTATAAGTCGACCCTTTAGCACCGAAAATTTATCCCCCAAAATTGACCCCGACTTATTCCTGAATGAAAAGAGTAAACTTTGTAGTACAGCACCCAAAACAACATAAAAACACTAAAATATAATGCATAAGTTTACAAAAAATTAACATACTGGTATTTGCAAATAAAAACAAAATCTTGTGCCACTAACATTGTGTCCAAACGATCGACTTTGACTTCCAAATGGCATTGCGACTTCATGTATCGTTTGTGTCTGTCATATCTCTTTTTTGTTTACTGCCATGTTTGCTTTAAATCTTTAGCTGGATAAGGTCGGAATTGGGGGGTCTACTTTACACACACAAATTTGAAAAATTACCAGTTCTTGGCTTCAAAATGGGGGGTTGACTTACACACGCTATCAACTTATACACGCAAAATTATGGTACCCCCACCATAGATGAAATTGGAAGTTCCTTGGGGGAGAAGGAATCTAAGAAGCCAAGCTTTTCAATAGTGGTAATGTAGCTACTGTATTTCTGGAACCACAATTCTAATTGTAAGGCAGGGATATTCTTGGATATTGAAATGGTTCCAGGTTCCAAAAAACCCTCAAGCTATTTTGAACAGTTCAACATAATTTTGGTTAATTGAGATATTTATATAGTAAATTGCTTATAATATTTTGCTGACAGGTTGACTCACTGATATACCATCTGATCAGTAGATTTCCTAATCAATTCTGCAATTCAAAGCTTATATTTGTTTTCTGATGCTCCAAAAACATTCAAGATATAACATTTTTTTTAAAAGACAACAATGGTTATGCAACAACACTCGTTGTATTTATTTCACCATATGGCCCAAAATGTTACCCATAAGACTTATAAAACTAAAAATATTATGTAATCCGTTATGGATCCCCTTTCAAGGTCGGGCTTTACCACCCTGAATACAGGGGGGGAGGGATGAATGAATTTCCCCCTCCCTCTAGCCACTGCCTGTGTTAAATGGAATTGAAAGTCTTTTGTACAGAATCTAGCTATCGACAATATAAAAATACTGAAACTTTGCAGAGATCGCTGGAAAATGACTTACAAATATATAAGACCACTGGTTTCAAACTTTTAAACCAGTTGGGGAGTGGGAGAAACTGGTGGAAAGCCTCCGACGAGACTCCTAAAAATTGATCTTGCAGTGTGAACCTCGGTCTAATTTAACGAACCATTTCAAATTAACATATTTTTGTCAAAAGAATACGCCCTTTATAATAATAATAATAACGATCGATTCGTCTTTACCAGTAACTATTGCCAATCGTCCGAGAGCTCTCAACTCCACAGCCGCCGCCATCTTGGATAGCAAACTTGTATCCAGGCCTCCGCGCTCGTTTTACGCGTTACCAAATCTCGGATAATAAAAAAAAATACATAAATTAAATTAAATTAATTAAAATATCAAACATTTTTGATGTCTTATCCTTTCGAACACCTTGAGAACGGTATTTCATAGTTGTTATTCTTTAACTGATTTTGGTTGGAAATACTGTATGATCAAGGTTCTGGTTAAGTTCTGTTACAAGGTATCATTGCATGTAATGCCTTTTTCATAATATTTAGTGTACTGTGCACGCGGGAAAGATAAAATCTTGTACAAGTATTTAAAAGCGAACAACTTTAACTTATTTTTATTTTGTTATTTTTATTTGATTAGTACGACTAAGAAAAGTTGTCACAAGATAAAGCCTTTTTCGTTGCAGCTGCGCAAGCACGTCTGCGGCATTGCACCAGCAATTATCTTCTAATTTAAACTTACAATGCTTTTACTTTTTATACATTTTCTTATACCATTTCCACCAGAACAAGGAATTTGGTCCAACGATCTCGGTGACGCTCTGCCGGCCCTGATTTGAATCTGTTGAGGCCGATTTGCACGATACGAATTCCACCAAAATCCAAATGGCAAGTCACAGTAAATCTGCCGAAATTAATTACATTTTCAAAGCCGGTAGCCCCTAAATTATAAGTTAAAAGGCATACGGTAATCGTATCGTCTAAATCGGCCTTTAGATTTGATTCGCAGAATCATAGCTCATCGAGTTGTAACTGTGAAGAAGAAGAAGAAGAAGAAGAAGAAGAAGAAGAAGAAGAAGAAGAAGAAGAAGAAGAAGAAGAAGAAGAAGAAGAAAGAACTGTAACTAAATTGTTGTAATGTTACGAATTCCGCATATTTGTTAAATCTTGATAAATAAATCAGGAATCGCGAGTTAATCTAGAACTTTGTAGAGGAAGGACCTGGAAATATTTAATATCTGTTGTCACAGTGAGTCAGCGGAAATATAGGAACATTCTGAAAATAATACGGTAACCTTAGTTGCGTATGATATATACTTAATTTAGACCGCTATGAAACCTTCTGGAATATTTACCTTAAGATATAGAAAGCAATCTGCATTGGAGCTTAGCGGTGGACCAATTGAGTTTGATCGAGAGTTAGACGGAAAGCTGAAAGCAAAAATGAATAAACCCGTTGAAGCAACGCAGAAGCTGCCCAGAGTATTACAACCGACCAGCTAAGAAGAACCTTGTAACAAGTAGCTTGGGACACAAAATTTTTTGCAAATCTGTTTCAATCGACGATAGCCCTTATCAGCTGGTAATGACAATCTAAAAAAATTGATCCTTGGCCAGCTATGTCTTAAAAAGTTGGTTATCAAGATTTCAATAATTTTAGCAAGGACATCCACGAGAACTTGAACTGCCACAAGTAGAAAATTGGGACCTGAAATTTGCAAATTTGCCGGTTTCTATAGACGTTTTCCTTTAATACAAGACATACATGGAACATGGACATTGTTAGTACCTAGCCGCCCTTTTAAGATACATATAAAAAATACACTGGATAACCATCTTATAGGAACATTTGTTTCAAAATCATTGAGACTGAAAAGCCGCCAAAATTTAGGAACATGTCAAAAATACACGGTTGTTCAAAAATGGGTCAGAACTAAATCTAACCCACGATTTGGTTTACTTTCTATAAGACTGGTTCTGGCTGACATTTCGGGTTTTTGTATTGAACAAGGTTTTCTTGATGTGTTTCAACAATACTTTATAGAGACCGAACTACGTGTTTCTGGATAAAAATACGGGAATTCAATATGATTAGATTCTGATTCCGATCGACGCCGGTATTAAGATATGGCCGGTAAGCATTACTAAATGTTCATTCACATTGAATTAGGATTGTATCTCAATTCACACTATAAGGGCATCGAACCTCTACAAATTCATGCGAGTACGGGCAGACCATTATGATCACCCTGAGCCTTTTTTTGCGAATATCAAGAAATTTGAGAGGCCATTCGAAGCTCTCACTCTCGTTATCATAGTTGTTACGTTTATGGAAATTAACAAAATTTCCAACTTGGTTTGTTTGCGGGAAAAACTTACCACCTGCTCCGTTGCTTCAAACTTTTGCTTGTAGAACTGAACAGAAAGCAAGGTTTACTGACCAAATAACTAAATGCCTCAAATTTTGTTAATTTTTTGCATTATTATTTTACTTAGAAAAATAAGATTCGGCTGTCAGGAGCTATTCATAGAATTGGGAATAATTTGGAACTGATTAAAGGGCATTGGTAAATTGTCAAACTTTCTACTTGGATCACTTGTAGTTGAACCCTATCTGCCGCTGAATGCACGAATAGTTGGCGGATTTGCCAACTTCGAACACGAATTTAAGCAAAATCAACAAAATTATGCAGTTCAACGCCAGATAAAAACACAATACTATTATTATTATTATTATTCACGAACCTCATCAAGAAAAGGCACCGGTTAATTATATGTTTGCTGAGTAATTACATTTCATTCCAAAATTCCGAAAATAGTGTAAATACATTTCAAAATTCAAAATACTGACAATTTCATATATTTGGAGTCTTCTGCCTTCTGGATTTACTTATAATTCTAAAAATACAACTCACCTAATATACATATTATTTCTAAACCAATAAACTGATACCTTTTGGGTTTTCAATTGAAAGGAAAGAATTGACTAGAGGCTGCAGGTGAATGACAGTTAAAGTGCAATTCCAAATCCTTAGTAGACGCAAGTGTCTTTCAAAATTTACCACCAAGCGTTTCTTTTTATTAAACGAGATAAATTGCCGAAAAATATACTTTATTCAAGCCGTTACTTTATTGCGATATTAGAATTCATAGATTTAAATCTTCCTGGGTCGAGAAAGGCGGGAATGTTGGTTTTTACAATCGTTCTTCAGAATCGGGCTCGCCGATTCGCTCGTGGCTTCACCGACTGAACTGGTTTCGTAACGCAGTCCAGAAATAACCTTGTTTCTTTTTATCTTCTCAATTTTTTTTGACTGAATTCTGCTGAAAGGAATCAGATTGTTCCAGAGCTAATCTGTGCATACAGGTCGCTATATAATCAAAGTTTTATTTTGTCAACACTAGAAAATTGGTGCATGTAAAATGATATGTATTTGTATTGGTGTTTTTGATAAGACTATATAAATGTGAAAAAAGAGTTTGTTGTTTTTTTTGTTCATTCCGTACTTATTGTTTTTGAGCAGCTGCTTTAACAAAAACTGAACAAAAAGCTTCGTATGTTTATTTTTCCTTAACTCATTTCGCGTTGGATTCTGTTAGGCTGTGTCATTGCTTTTGGACTCTTCCCGATTAACTGACACCGCAAGCTTGTGCTTCAAATGGAAAATTCAAATTTTGAAAATGTTGCTATATAAAAGCAGTTCAAAGATGTTTTTGGTTTAATTAAAACTAGCTTTTGAATGAACAACTGACTGCCGAAATAACTGCTGTAGACATGAGAAAATGTGCAATATTTGCACTTGTGATGCAAGCAAGGCTATTATTCTGACTGATCATTTTGCTTTAACTTTATTGGGTTGAGAAACTAAATGATAAACTATAGAAGTAGGCTGATATAACAAAACCAAAGTGATAAAAAATCTCATTTTCATGCTAATTTTAGTATCCATGTTTTAGAGTAAAAATTAAACACTTTTTCTTATCATGACATATTTTAGGAATATGTCATGTGGTGTGTATTATATAGTAATGGATCGGAGGCTGCAATAGACTTATCTATTCATTTCACTCCTACATAGATCATCAAACAGTTTAAGTCATTTCAAAATCTATATTGGATCAAACTAAAATGCTTTTCTAACAAAAATTTCTTTTGTTTGCATGAAGCACTTACCATGGAAACGAGCCCAAATGATCCATATTGCCTTTTAGCACCTGCATCAGAGTAAACGGAATGCCAGTCGGTTTGAAGGCTCCATCGCTCGTCATGTCACGTCCATGGCTGCCGAGCAACATGGAAAAAATTTCTAAAACATCACAAAGAGTACGGTTTTAATAAGCCGACTTCCCTCTTCATATGGCGACACGTTGGCCAACGGATATGGCTCGACTGAGAAAACGTTACAAAGGGCGCTCCATGACACTTTTTCTATGTTGTCAAATTTACATTTTCGGAGGAGTTTCTTCGACGTTAGCCTCCAATTCTTTCCCCATTATTGTACGCTTGGGTTTTGTTGCTGAATATTTCCACTTCAGTCATCTTCAGTTACAATTCAATTCACTGTTGGCTGAATATAACAGCCGAACCGATGAGCTTCCATTTGTGAAGATAAAAGGCATTGCAGTTTCTTGGAACAACCGGAATGAATCTCCCGATAATCGACTCAACACCTTGTATCGTCGGCTAGTTCTAAAGAACGTGAGTGCTGTAATAAGTTTGCTTCCTCAAAAAGAGAACGAACTCCTTGCGTATTTTCTTAGTGATTTATCCATTCCTGTTTTGGGATCTGGAAGCAAAGAAGAGCATTGGTATTCAAAGCAAAAGGTAAATCATTTTGATCACTTACCGAAAAGAGAAAAATCACTCACAAGAGGCTGTTAAAAATTCAGTGGAATCATTGATGGCTTTTGCCAAAAAGGAAGTAATTAACATGGCGTCGAAACTTTAATTGGGGTTTTGCGTTTGAAAATTATATAAAACGTTTATCAACTCAAAACGAATAAAAATGGGATAATTTGGCACACTGGCATTTAATTCTTTTATTTAAAGTAAACACGCTTTTCGCAGTTTCTAATAGAAAAGATAGACATTAGGTACTTACTGTTGTTTAATTTTGTTAATCAGGTTGTAAGTAAATGGTCGGTTTGTAAATTCAATGTTTTAGGTCTGCTTTTCATTTTTTTGCTACTAGTTCATTCGTATCAACACAGATTTTTCTCTTGTTTCAGTTCATCAGTTTCTCTATAAGCAAAACTATACTGTGTTGCTCAGAATACTTTATAGCATAATTAATTGCTTAATTCGTTCCCATTACCATGTACATAGATAGCAAAGATAAGCACTTGGAAGAATACGGAAATCTTCAAATAGCTCTCAAAAGAATCATCTTTAATATGTAGTGAAAGAACCAGAAATATTAGACTGAAGGATATGTGTGCCTGGCGCATGGTTTCAGCTGTGGAAAACGAACCTTCATTTTGTCAATAAATTGATTTTATTCTATATGACAAACAATTAGAAAAAGTATCAGTCAACTTCATGTTAATTTTCTACTAAAGTAATACAAGGCTATACAGCAAGTTTGATGATCATTGTAGCACGTTAAATCTGACCTCAAAAATTCAGTTGATACACTGATATCATACCTTTTGTAAATTGGTTCAAATGACCTGTCATTGAAATAGTGCCAAAATTGACACTATTTATCTTCAAAATCATTAGTCACTTAGATACCCAGAACAACACTATTGAAATTAGAACATTTAAAAATACAAAAAAGAGACGGATCAGCAGTGAATCAGCAACAGTATCTATTGTAAGAGAGCTATCAATTACGGAAAAGAATGGCTTAGTTTTAGTAAAAATTAACAACAATATATTGAGGTTCTATTGTTTAAAAACAGCAGTGAAGATGAGATACTTGTGTCATGTTATAACGTGATGTGTGTTGTATATTATCGTTTTGACAACTTATTGTTTTTTTCGTTGTATTGTAGTGTATCGTATGCATTGTATCAATATTAATTATAATCACAATAGTAATAACAATAATAAATAATAATAATAATAATAGCAGTTACAATTATTTAGCGCATATATCACAACGCAGTAATATGTTGTATTGTATTGTGCTGTGCTGCCTGCATGCGTTGTATCTTGCTGTATCACAAGTGTTGTGTCAAGGCGCTTTTTACCTTAAAGATCTGACACTTTCCCCAATGTTACAACAGAAGACAGATATGTACCTGCCTTTGGTCCCCTCGGAACGTCTGCAAGCAACTGTAATCAAAGACGTAATTCTGGAGTTCGAGCAGAGTAGATTTGTTTGCATCACAATGGAGTCTCACAAGGACGATCTTCTAATAGACCACCTCATGAAATATGTTATGAAGAAGGACATTAAGCCAAAATGTGTGACAATAACGCGCTACCCAGCTCCGATAGAGCAAATCTTTACAGCACTCACGGCTATCAAAGCAAGTGGTGTTCGTGTGATCTTCGTTCACGGCTCCGCTCAGGATGTAACTGCCTTAGTGGGTATTGCCAACAAGCTCTCATTACAGAAGTTAAGTGACAGTTTTGTCTGGATATTCAGCGACAAAGCTGTAGCTTCAGATGTAACTTCGATTCCTGAAGGTTCTATTGGAATAGCAAAGACCTACGATGTGAATGTTAAAGCTACCCGTTCTGCGATCAGAGAACTCTACACAACATTGCTGCATGATGGCGTATTGGTGTTTGGCAACGCGTTAGATTCCGTCATGAAAAAGCATCATGCGGAGCTTATTTCCAAATGCATAAATGGTGGTAAATTTCAGGAAACTCTTCAAACATTTTTGAACAGGTAAGTATACTTTCTTTTTTGCCTTAACATAAAACTGTTATTATTAATGATGTTGATGATGATGATGGTAAAATTAAAATGATAATGAAGATGACCTATATCCATACGTGCAATACTAACATAAGTCACTTCTTAAAATGGAGTTAGCATATTTCAGTAGAAATTTTATTGAATTCCAATTAGATTTCATTCAGTGCAAAAACCACTATCATTTCATTCTACTGAGGAACGTCACTGGAGTGATAGAAACATCTAGTTCTCTACAGAACGTTTTCAATAACCAGAGCCAATTACATTTTTGAAAAAAATTCAATATGCCTGATACAATCACATGCTTTTTAATACATAAGTTGTGCTGATGATCGCGCCATGAAACTGGCTTGAGTGACAGTTTTAACAAATATTATCTTTATCCAAATTCGTTAATTGGTTAATATTTTGTCCTAGCTCTGCAACAGCATTAAACGGAGTATGTTTTGCACCTGTGACGTCACATTACCTTTATTGTCTGACCAATAACATGCACACGTAAATACATACATACGTACATACATACATGAATACATACATACATACAGACGCACACAAACATACATAGACACATATACACTCACAAGCATCACTATTGGAAAACATACATACATGCATACATACACACATACATACGTACCTTCGTACGTACGTACATACATACATACGTACGTACGTACATACATACATACATACTTACATACACACTTGTATATAAGTACAGACGAAAATACACGAAAAAAACTACACTGATCGTCTGAAAGAGACGCACGAATAGGTTACAATACAAATATAACTAAAACCTAAAAATTTAGAAGGAATGCAAACAAAATTACTATATTAGGGAAAACGTGTCCCTACCTCTTTGCTACACAAAGTAAATACCACGTTATTGCTTGGAATTGATCTTAATTGCAGGGAAATACGAAATGGGAAGTATAGCGGCAAGACTGGTCCGATTTCCTTCAGTGATACTGGAGAAAGGGAAACATTTCAATTCGATATCTTGAAAGTGAAAAGAAAGAAATCGGGAGATAAAGAATGGCAGAAGATTGGCTTCACCACGCCCCATCGAAAAGAGCAAGATGGATTTATGGCTTTTGAAATGTTTGTTCCACATGATCTGCCACAACCGCGACGCCTGAAAATCGTCACAATTGAGCATACGCCATTTACAATGGTTCGAGAGCCACATTTTAGCACTAAGATGGGTACACTGTGTAACGTTCAGGATAGTGTCCCGTGCGTGAAATACTTAAATGCTGAATCCGGTTTTAATCATTTCAACAAAACAAAAACTGGCAAAGATTTTGTTGTTAAGTGTTGTCACGGTGTCTTAATTGACGTTCTGTTGCGCGTCCAAGCACAAACAGGTTTTACATATGATTTATACATTGTTCGTGATGGCAAGTTTGGGGCTATTGATGCCAATACGGGGCTATGGAATGGCATGATAGGCGATGTAGAACGAGGCGAGGCTGACATGGCTCTCGCCACAATTACCATAACCGAGGAGCGATCGCGACACGTGGACTTCACCGCGCCGTACATGCACACCGCACTAAGCTTTCTGATCCAGCGCAAGAGGCACAGAAAACTGCCCTTTCCCGACTGGATCAAGGACATGCGACTCATGAAGCCGTTTAGCCAGAATCTGTGGCTGATGTGCGTGGCTACATTTGTCGTTATCTCTATTACAGTTTGGTTTATGGAGAAATTTAAAAAGGCTTGTGCCGATCGCAGGAATACTACGTCTGGTGAGTTTCTTGCTTTTGAGTTTCTGGCCTATGTATTCGGGAACATTTTCCACGTGCCGCTGACCAGGGTGCTCGCCAGGACATTCAGCGTCCCGGTGCTTATGGTGGTGGTGTGTTTTGGTGCCTTAGTGCTTACCAGTTCCTACACGGCCAACCTGACAGCATCACTTGTTCTGGTTGAAGACGTTACTGTTGTCTCTGGCATTGAAGACGATAAGGTGTGTATCATTGTCTCAGTTTACCGTATTTCCTCTGTTAAGCCCCCAGCCTCTAATAACCACCCTTTTAATAAGCCCCCAGTCTGAGATACCACTCATCCCTTCCCAACCCCTTCCCGCCCCTTCTAGAAAGGACGGATCATTTAATACTGCTGGAATGTGGGAGGAGGAATGATTTGCTTGGAAATTTGCTTTTTGCAACCTTTGGCTGCAAATGTTTTAGTTTGCTTCTCTCTCTCTCTCTCTCTCTCTCTCTCTCTCTCTCTCTCTCTCTCTCTCTCTCTATCTATATATCTCTTTACAACATCAACTTGTTGAAACTGCATGTTTTTCCGAAATTCTTTCATCTCCCTCCTTTCCCCCTACGAAATCTGATGGTCTGCCCCAAAATCTCCAGTCAGGGGCAGATCCAGAAATTTTGGAAAGGGGGAGGCCGAACCCGCAATTCTGGAAAGGGGGGCAGTCGAAAAACCGTGAAGAAGAATAAGCCCCAAGAGAACTAACTAGAGAAAATACTTCAAGTGCCAAACAAGATAATTTTAAAAAGATGCGTAGTGGGAAGTAACAACTTGTCTCTTGCAGCTCGTCAATCCTCCGGCCGGTTTCACATTCGGGACAATAAAACACACAAGTATTGTGGACCACTTCAAGAAGAGCAGTAACCCAAGGTATAGGAAGATTTACGAGAACATGAGGCCAAACAATGTCGACACGTTCTCTGATGGCCTGGCAAGAGTAAAATCTGGGTGAGTCACGACAGAGTTAATTCGTAGTTAATTTAATTAGAATTATTTTGAAACACTACAAAGATTGTTTTTCACTCACACCGAGTGTTATGACAGCTCTTAATGTTCGTTGCCATTTTGCATGATTCATCAGTTTCTGATATTTGGATAAATCCAGTAAAAACTGACACAATAGACAGTAAAGGTATACAACCATATGCAAACACTTCACTTTTCTTTATCCTTTTTTCTCATTTTCCTACTCGTCTGTTTGATCACTTTCATTTCTTGCCATTTAAGTTTCCTTCTGCAAAGTTCGCTATTTTGTTAGTTTGCTTCCACGTATGCCTTTTCATTTAATGACATATTTTCTTAGAGAGTTTTTAATTTTTGTACCGCTTGACCGACGTTAATTCCTGCAACAGCCTCTTCATTCCTTTCTCTGAATAACGTTCCACTCCAACTTCGGTTTCGTTTCGTATGAACAAGCTCAGTCGAATTCGACTAAGCCCAAGTATGCTCTAGTCTGCCTTTATTAAAACGAAAATAAAAATTGTTTCTTAATTTTTTTTTCACTTCGGTTTGTTCTGGTTTTGTTCCATTCGGTTCTATGCATTCCCACTCTACGTTCTTTCTTCAGCTACATCTCTCTTTCGGGTGATCTTTTTCCTTTCCCCTCTCATACGTGGGGGCGGGGAAGATGTATCACCTCGTCTGGCAGTCTATTAATTATTTATTGTTTTAACTTTGCACGTTGCTGACAGCAATTATTGTGATATTTTAATCTACTCTAACTACTAATCAATTTGTGTAAAAAGGTAATTTATGCCATGACCTTGGTCCACTGTTGGTACAAAAGTAACAAAATCAAAGCGTTTTCACGAACATACCTTAATTTTAGACCACTCCAAACTCTTGTATTATGTCAGGTTTATAAATTGAGCATGTGAATGATACAAATTTTTCTATGAGCACTAGGATTTTAGAGATTCAGTATGAAAAGCCTACATTTGAGCTAGAAACCATGCAGTCGAGTTAAAAGTTATAAGATAAAACATCTCATTTATGTCTGTAGTACTTTACAGCACGACGCGCCAAACCGTGGCCAGAGTTAATTTATACAGTAAGTTTTGCATAGTTTGTGGTTGCGAGTCAGCCAATCAAATTTCTGTGAAGGCGTGCCGGATCAATTTTCTAATTAAGTCTGTCAGTAACCAAGACTCTTGATTGGCTGGTTCCAAACCACAAACTATGCAAAAACTTACTGTATAAATTAAATCTGGCCACGGTTTGACGCGTCGCGCTGTAAACCGGGTTCGAAGTTATTAGCAATCTCAATTCCATGCTAAGGTTTTGTACAGAATCTGTACCTTGCCACTGATTGGTGGGAACTCAGCACATGCGTGTAAACCGGGGTTGCTTTTTTTTTCTTTTTGGCCACTTCAACATTTTTTTATCTACTTCACTTGACACGTACATGCCAAATATTGACAAGTGTATATATAATATCATATTAATCTTCATTTCTACTTTTAAAAAGTAGCAATGAGGAGTTTGGACTACTATAATAGTTTAGAAACTAAAAGCAGCAAAGGCTCTGAGCAGTGCTTTTTCAAGTCGCTGTAACGTTTTGGTTTTACCGCAACGCTTGAAAGCTCTCTTAACCAACTTCACTGGATATCCCTAAAGTTGAACAGACTTATATAATAGGCCGGTTAACAAATGAATCCCAAGTGCACTTTGTACTGTCGCAATTTGTAATATCGTCGCAATTGTAATACCTGTCGCAATTTGTAATAACGGTTGTCGCAATTGTAATACCTGTCGCAATTTGTAATAAAACTTGTCGCAAATTGTAATAACGTACCTATCGCAATTTGTAATATAGTGAGCTGTCGCAATTTGCAATAACCCCTTGTCACAATTTGTAGTAAACTTTTCCAGACAAGTTTTTATCCATGTTTGTTATCGTTTTCATGAATCTCAGAGAGTTTAGGCAGCCAAAACTTTGCCGATATATTTTACGTGCAAAAACTATATGTGCGGGATGACGACGTCACATGTCACGTGACTACCTTAATATTCTTATTTTCGATGGTATTTTGTTTATTTCGAAGGCTAAGAGTGCCAAATCATTCCAACATATCATAAGAGATTCAGGGACGCGTGGTGCGTGATGACGTCACAAGTCGCGTGACTATCTTAAACTTATTTATTTCGCTTGTATCTTGTTTTTTCGAAGGTTATTCCAACATCTTTTATGAAACACAGGGTGTGTGTTATACGACATGTCAGCATGAACATCGTTTATAAAGACTAGGAATAACAATGGACCTAGCACAGTTCCTTGGGGCACTCCAGATGTAACGACCACTTCCTCTGATTTATCTCCTTCTAACACAACTCTCTGGGTGCGCTGGGTTATGAAACAGGTTAGCCATTCGAGGATTGGGCCCTGAATGCCG
>JAOEHT020018275.1:0-14731 GCA_025448195.2 Parazoanthus atlanticus | reverse complement strand
CGATCTTTAAACATTGGCTCCATTTTTTGAGGACTTTTTTTATTCTTTTCCTTTCAGTATGAAGGAATGTTGGCACGACTCAATAAAAGATTTTTTACCAGTGCGGTTAAGGTGAACTTCTTTTTACCACCCACTTGAATGGATTTGTATCGCATGGACTTGGATGGACTACACAATGTGTCAACGTTGAATCGGTTTTAATTTTAACTTTTAACTTAAAAGTTGTTACAGCTTCTTTTAAGACCATTAAAATGGTCTTTTGATATGACTTGCAAAACAACATGCACAATGCCAGTTAGGGAGTACCGGGTTGGAAAAATCCGACTTTTTCCTTAATTTTTTTTTTAAAACCCTGTCTTCATTGTCTTAAAATAGATTTCAGACCCCGTCATGACGTTCAGTCTGTTTTTTAGACCCCCGTATATAATTCCTGCAATGCTTTTCTTATAAGTAACAAAAATTTCTCTTCGCACATTTCATTATTCATATGATCTTTTACCGTGTGAACTTTGCCCAAATTTAATCGATTGAATCGTTTTAGTAAATATACTTTAAATCAGGCCAAAATATCTTCCTGATTTATGCTATTATAAGAACAAATCTAGAAAACAGACTGGGCAGAACAAGAGTGTTGGATCTTATCCTAGCTTTCTGTAGAAACAGTGAGGAACTGCCGTGCAAAATGCTGTCGTTAGTACTGTCAACAATATCAAAGAAATAAAACTTAAGGAATTCTTTAAAGACGAAGAAACAGATCTCTAGTTCTGTCCTGCCAAATCTTAAACCCAAATCGCACTACAGTGTTTATTCCCTGTTTCTTTTCATACTACCATAGATGAGGCACTGTCTAAAATGCAGAGTAAAGTGAAAAGGTTCAGGAGCTTTTGTGACGACCGATCCTTACAAACCACGAAAAACAGTGACGCAGAGAGCGATGTAGTAGATAAACAGCATGCTGCAGAAAACAGTGACCAGAGAGTGACATGGTCGATGAACTGCATGCCACAGAAACTGACAGTGACGCAGAGAGTGACGTGGTAGATTAATAATTGCATCAGTGCATGTATACGAAAGCATAACTGATGACAGAGTGCAAGTCCAACTAACAGAACTAAACAAGTTTTTGTTTAATATTCAGCAGCAGGTACTTACATCTTTGTCGTGCTGTAACAGTGCATTCTCAGGTGTAAGGGTTTTGATAAACCTTTCCGCTCCGTTAACTTCAACACGCATGTTGAGATTTTGAGCAAAGTAAGCGCTATACTCGGAAAGGGCCTGCAGGGCTACGCACGTGTCCTGCACGACGAAAAGGAAAATTAGATCAGCCTTGTTGTGTTAAGTAATAAAACAACACTGTTTAACTAGAAAAAGCAGTCGAGAGGAGGATCGGGCCGGAGAACAGAAAGCAGCCTTTTATTTCCTATTTTGTTTCTTAAGTATGGTTTAATTCCGAATCTCTCCCCACCCCTTAATTCCCCCTCGAAAGCCAAGCAAACCAAAGAATGAACCCTTGGCTGGCCGGTTGTTTGAAAATACTGATGTAAGCAGCCAATTGCAAATATTGTAAGTGTAACTATGATTTTAATAACTGAAATTTTAATATCTGTTAAATTGTAATCCACGACCCCACAAGCCCGAGGCTTTAAATTTTATCGTGAATAAATAAAGATTTTGATTGATTGATTGATTGATTGATTGATTGATTGTAATTTGTGGTTTATTTGATTGGGTTTCCTTGGAGTGTTTGAGCGGTACTGTATAAAGACCAGACTCAGTCCATGTTCCCAGTAAGAACAAAAAACATTAAATTTCACCTAAACCTAGGTTAAATTTAAACCGCCTTTGAACAAAAGAGCCCTGTTGTTAAAAAGCCATTTTTGTTACACAAATGTCAAATTCTTTAAAACTTAAAAATAGCGCTGATGGAAAAAGGTAAAGGAAAATTTATGCGTAGGTGTTCCGTTACGCCACAAAATGTAATAACAACTGCAAAATGTAAAACTAATTATTTGATACAAAATGAAAAAGAAGATTTGACGTTTCTTAACACCGAATGTAATAACGCAGAGAATAATCACAATTTCGTAAATTATTAGAACAACTATGTTCCCTTGTAGACAACTCGCCTGCGTGGAAACCATCACTCCCCCGGCAATGCGTTGGTTGATGAGCCAGTTCACTATGGGTCCAGCATACCTCAGTTCATTGCGAGCAACCTGAGCCAGTAGAGCATATGCAGTTGTCTCGACGTTTGTTGCTCTGCTGTTTTTATCAGCAATCCAGTAACGGATGTTTTTCACTGTCAAGGAAAAAATCCACAATATCGGTTAAACTCTTACATTTTTAATAGAATGAAAGTGTGCAATCTCCCATTAACTGAGTAGCTTCGTTTTTTTTGTTAACACAAGCCTAACATTTATCTAGTACGTGCTGTTTTGCTGTAATTTTAGCACGAGCTCATGGTCTATTTTGCAAGTCACAGATTGATACTAAAGAACGTCACAACGTCATCATTTGTTCATTTTTTCTGGTTTTTCTTGCTTTTCTCTCTAGTACTGTGATTACAAGACGGGTCGGTACGAATTCAAACTCGATAACTCGAACCCTCTGTTATCTCGAACTAAATTCGGAACCTGCCCATGAGTGTCTAAGAGATGTCAGACATGCCACTAATGTCGGGAAGTAATACTTCTTCTAGCACAGTGACAGACCGAGTTTTCAGAGCAAACTGTAGAGCTTCACAACTAGTGTATCTGGCTACGTGCAGATTCTGTGAAAAACAGTATGTCAGTAGGTAATACTACGCAGACCCTTAGAGGCAGAATAATTGGTCACAGAAACAGTGGAGAATAACATTAAACGATTTTTATGTTAGTTTACTCTTATAGTTGTCTGCCAGGTCTCCCCCAACATACTGCTGGAGACGGAAACCATTTGGCGCACCGGCTGAAGACAGCAGAGCGGTATGGCTTAAATAAGGTTGATCCCATGCCAGTGCAGTACGCACTGGTATCCCATATATAAGTCATTAGTAGTAGCTACTTCTAAGTAGCTTTTAAGAAAGCTATTGTCTTGCTTCCGTTTGAAGTATTTGCCACTGATGACGACTGTATAGTCGACAGGTCTTTGGCCGGAAATACCAGACACGTTGCTGCATGGCGGATTTTGTTTATTTTGTCCTTGTGTCCAGCGAAATAAGTTAGTTCTCCCATCTGAAGTCATTTTCTTACCAATTTACTCCTGTTAACTTGAACTAAAATCTTTCTCCCTTCTGAAGCCATTCTCTTACCGATCTACTCCTGATAATTCGAACTCTGGATAACTCGAATCTTTTTTTGTTTCCCTTGAAGGTTTGGGTTATCCGGAGTTAACTGTAATGGTAGCGATGATCTTACCTTCATCGTACATAGCCATGCTGTTCAGCTTTCTCTGGGCGTTGGAACTGAACGAGCTGTTGGTGAGCGCCAGGGCGTATGTTGCTATAGCGACTGGATAAGGGTTCCGTACTGCCCCAAGGTTTGTCACAAGAAAATCAATTGCCTTCTGTTTTACAAGTAGGTTCTTGAAATTATAAGTAATACAAATTAGATCGCACTCCAAAATCATTATTTTAATCTGTTTTTGTTTCCTTATGGTCTGTTAGTATCTTTAAAAAGAACATTAGACAGAAAAATCTAGCATCCATGTATCAACTGCAATATGTGCAACTTATAAACCCTATCAATGACATGCCAACGCCATGTATTATTTTAGTATATATTGTATAACTTTATTTATCCCATGCCTTAAATAATACAGCCAATCAGCAGTCTGGAAAGCCGTTGCATATTCTGTGGTATTCAACGGGTAGTATTCCACTCTACTTTCCCGTCATTACTTGCGCGCAACAGTTATGCAGGTGTTTATTTGAAGACTTCCCTAAACCAGCTCCGATACTTCCCGTCCGCAAAATTTCCGGTGATTTTCGAGCTCTTCCGAAGATTACCGTAAATTTTCCAAAGATTTAGGCATGGGATAAATTAGTTATGCAATGCTTTCTCGTGGGATACCGTGGAAAATGTCACTTGTCACTTGCATTTTTTTGTGCCTCAGGGCTCAAGCCTGCCATCTTGGTTTGTCAGAAGATTGAAAGCTACGTCGACTAGGATGTAAATACTGGAAGACTAGTTTTTCAAAAATTAGTTCTGCGTGGGCGAGTGAGGTCAATATTTGGTTTGATCAACAAGGGTTGATATGGTATGTTTTTCGCCGTAAGGTTTGGCGAAAAACATACCATATCAACCCTTGTTGATCAAAACCCATATTCAGCTTACTCGCCAACGCAAGAAAAAAACAGTTTTTTTCACAACTAGTCTTCCACTGAATTTTACATTAGCACAATTATCTCGAAATTATGAAGACATTCGACCCGGGCTTAAGTAAGCATATAAAACAACTACCCCCACCCCCCTGGATAAATCAGCACTGTTATTGCGTTCAGTTTTCTCGGCTTTGTGAATAATTTATGCTATTCGTTTGAGTCACTCCGGATCCCAGGTGGCAATATCTCAATGTCAGTGACTGAGACAGTTCAGATTTAATTTTGATCAGACACAGCGTGCGTGTCAGCTAATAATTGCTACAAAGAAATTGTTTTAGCGGGGAGTGCTTTTCCAACTGACAATAAGAATTATTTGTAATTGTAAGGTTGGATCGGCTTCGCTTTATTTAAAGATTACCACTCTCAATATTGGCAAACTTTTCAAATCAGTTGTCAGGACGATTTAATACGGCCAAGGAGACATCCCTTAAGCCTTCTACGGTTTCTTTGTTGAGCTATATATACAACTAATAAAGCACAAGTCTTAAAATTTGTAAACAAGCGATTTCCTGGTGAGTAGTAAAGAATACACTGTCTGAAGTGTTTTTGTAACCAATTGTTCTGCCTTGAGAAAATGAAATTAGTTAGAGATTTGAAGAAGAAAAAGATAGACGAAGTCTTGTCGACAAAATCTGCAGAAATACCATTTTGTCTTTATCTTATGCCATTAGAAAGATTTATATATACAAAAGACCGATTGTGCCTTCGCTTGTTTTGGTATTTACTTAAAGCTATCAATTCACAAATGAAAGCTCCGCTTCAAAGTGCCATCAAGCTTCTCACCTCAGTCTCCGCTGTTTATCAAACTTCTAATGAAATTGCACATTACTTTTCCAGTTTTGTTACTGAAACAGCTTTAACGTAGTTACAAGTATACGTAGAAAGAGATAACCGTATCCTCAGTGTATAAACATAGAAATTGATAATCTTCAATATAAAAGTCGAAATAAAGCGGTTGATTGCATCTCAGCCAGTTTCCCTGAGGCAAATTTTCGCTTCATAGATTGCAAAAAGGCCGACAATTTGTTTACATACATAAGTCCAGGTAAGAAAATTTTCTCATCAGCGACCGCACGTCAAAATTGTTGCCGCATGTTGCTTTTAATTTATTTTTTAAAACGTAAAAACGTTTATTTTCCTAAGCTCTTTCTGTCATAGCGGAGCCAAATAAATGTAGATTTTCTATTTCATCAGAAACATTGCAATACGTCCATAGCAGTTATGTATTTTGAATAGAAATTGGGAAAATGTTAACTTCGCGCACTTGAAGATGTTGATGATTGTCAACAGCTGCTTAGAAGTCCTATTTAAAATATCCTGCATGCTGCTTTTACTTTTTTGGCCTAAACTAGACTTACATTTTGAGAAAAACCTTAAAATATTTTCCTTGGAAATATCGTGCATGTGCGCTTGGAATTTTCAAACCGCGTATAACATTTTAAATTATAAACTTCTGGCGATATATTTTATGAACACTTGCGGCAGGTGTTTCTCAGCAATTCGTTTTGATTATAACTGTACAATAGAAGGGCAGAATGAAACAAACAAGTATTGTAGCTGTCCCATCATTGGCGTTCGGTCGAAGCAATTACCTAGAAACAATTTGATATAAACAGACGGTTGCCAAGCTTGGTAATTATAAACCCTTTCATCCTCGGGCTATTGCATGTCAGATCTCATATCAATTGTCGATATTTGCTCAGTCAAGTTCACAAACGGCCGGTGGTGTTTTACAAGTTTAAAAGACTTACGCTAGACAAATTTACAGAAATCAATGGCGTTAGAACTTCTTACATTGGTTATTTTCGCCACAAGCACTGGTATTGGTAAGTTTTTTTAAATAATTTGCATTTTCGTACTGTTTTCAAAAAAATATTTTGCAGTTTACTTGCGAAAGAACCGACAAAAGCCATTTACTTCGTCTTTGCAACAGCAGCTTTATTAAATCTATTTCGAAAATGGTGATACAATCATTGTATTATCCACTTACTAGACTTCTGGCCGTAGAAAGCGACATATACGAAAAACGACAACAATAATTTTCTATTGCTATAAAGTAATTGTGTAAGAGCTTTATTATGTGCTACGAAAAGTAATGGTTCTCTTCACTAGTCTCGTAATCCTACTGTTTTATTCTGAAAAGCTGTTTCTATAAAGATCTGCTTGTCAACGATTGCGGATAGACTGTAGTGTGAGCTTTTTTAGCATCGTCATGACACTTATTTCAGGCACTTCAGTCGTATAGATAGGCTGCGATGTACAGTTACTATAAATGCATGGTGTTATATCACTAAAACCGAAAATGCACAAAATAAAACATAACCTTTTCGCCGATATCAGTTATTTCAGATATATTCAATAGCAACGTGGTAATAACCCTGCCGGTTCCTTTTCAGCAAGTTCTTCATTAATCACGGAAGCACTCCAGTTCCGCGACGAGGAAAACTCTAGCACATATTCATATACTGCTTCGAATATTCTACAATGTTTGCTGGCTATTAAAAACAGAAAGTTGTCTAACTCTTCTAAAACACAAAATCAAGTTGAATTATTATTTTACATTTTGCTCCAAACGTTTATATTTCTTGTTGTTTCACTTTTCATGTGACAATTCTTTGTTAATACATGTAGAATCACAATACAAATATAATTTCCGGCCAAAGTCGGATGCAAAATTTAGGAACTTTCTTGAATCATCGGCTTGTAATTTATCCAGTTTGTAGGATATCACATCTAAAAGTGACAAATGAAACCTGGCAGATGTAAGCAAGTATATCATAAATTAAGATGCAAGTGAACTGAGATATATGCCCCAATGATTTTTCATTTGAAGGTGCATGATAAGCCAACTGTAGAGAATAGGTTCCTGTTTACAAAAACTTAGTATTTGTATACACGACAACAGTTTAGCTAGAACTCTTACAAGTAATATTCTATAAATGTACTTTCGTTATTTAAAGAATCGAAAAACTTTTGACGTACGTTTTGTTTCTGGTGAGATTTTCGAGTTTAGACTGATACGACAAAAGACTAAATACACAAATTTCAACACAGGATGAAAAGATGTGTCTCAATAGAATCCAACTGCAGTATGTTTTGATTGCTTCAGACAGTTCTGGGATGAAATGTTTTTCTTTGTGCTGAAAAAGCGCCACAAAAATTACCATTTTTCGGTGTCTGTTTATGAGTTGTTATGGTATCCACATATAATAACAATACACTATTTTTCTAATGCAAATTTTTGCTAGATCCATTCCCTCGTGGGGGCTAAAAGTGATGTTTATGTTGAATTAATGAGCCCAAATTTGACCGACTAATGACTTTTAGCCCCCACAAGGGAATGGATCTAGTAAAAATTTGCATTAGCAAAATGGTGTTTTGGTTTCGGACAGTATACCGGCACTTGTATTTTGAGTGGTCACATTAACCTGCACCAGCTATTGTTTTTAGCGTTACAGTTATCGTTTGGTTCATTAGTCTATTGTTTTTTAGCCAATCGTGTGTTTCGTTTCAATCGGTACAGACTGGCTCGTTCGGCTCCATTAAATCCTAAACCAAAATACCATTTCGCTAATGCAAAATTTTGCTTGATCCATTCCTTTGTGGCACTAAAATTTATTACTCAGTCAATTTTGGGCTAATTAATTCAACAAGGGAATGGATCTAGCAAAATTTGGTGCACTGTAGAACATTTTACCTGCAAACAGAACCACCCACTAGGTGAGCACATAACTGAGTAACAACTGAAATGAAGTTGTAACAGTCGAGGACTCCGACAAAACATGTTAAATAACGAAAACAAACAGAAAGCAGGTAAACAAAGCAAAGAAATAAACTCAAACAAACAAACAAATAAAGACGAGTATGCAATTAAACAAAATGTAAACACACAATGTGCGCGCAACGAAATATAAAGATACACAAATCAGGTCAACAGAATTTAAACAAAATAGAAAAATGGCTAAATCATGTGCGAAACGATTTAACATCTTCTCAACTTGCTTGCTAGCTTACCTTCCATTCACTGATCTTGGCAAATCTCTCCGCCTTCTCCTTCTCTGCTCGCTCCTCTTTCATTTTTCTCCGTTTTTCCTCCTCTTCCACTTCTTCTTCTGCTTTGGCAACCAGGTCCTCTTTGTTTGTCTACAAAGAGAAACAAAAATTCCACACGATGAACAAAACAAGGAAAAATCTAGACAGTTAACCTTGTTCTTCAATCTCAGTTCAATGTAATGTGGAATTTTTTTTGTACATACCGTAAACAGGGGTTGTAAGATTGTACTCGTTCGCATGGGTTTTTCCGTAAATTTTACACAAGACAAACTCGCAGGTAGTAATTAGAACGAAACACAACAAGTGCCAGGAGCTCGGAAATCATCCTAATGCTACAAAAATGTGCTCAAAACATAAGGAGAGGGTCTATAGCGTGTTCGAACTTTAGCTGTCTCCTGATCACAGGTTTATAACTGGGGGGATTAGAGCCTACATTTTACACGGTATTCAAAAGGGTTTCTCCAAGTGGTAACTGTACTTCTTGTCATTTAATTTTTGTCACATGAATTAGATAGTTTTCCAGCGTTGAATAGACAATGTTGCTGGATAAATTATATATACATACTTTCAGATTAATAGTTAGCTTTCGAGGCGCCTTCAACGTAACTAGTCAGCGTTAATCTTCATTCTCGTACCCAGAGCCCACGCGTTCTTCGTTTGGCCGTAGGCCGCGTGGGCTCTGGGTACGAGAATGTGTTAATATTTTGCCACCACTCACACATGTATGCGTACAGTGCAGTTGTCTCTCGGTGGAAAAGCGTTGATGGATGCTTACACAATATTAAGACCGTACAAAATGACAAAATAAAAAATGTTTACTGGTGTTTACAGACTCACATTCTTGACTGTTTTCCATTCGGCAATAGCAGCCCTTTTCTTCTCTTTCAGCGCCAGATACTCGGTGTACCATTCCTCGTGTTGTCTGACGTCATCGGCGTGTCTGCCAGGAATCGCCGAGCCGGCCATCTGTAAGAACGTATCCTTGTTCTGGTGGAGAAACACATACTTCCATCATGAATGATGAGGAGGCATACAACAGAACTGGCTTCACAACAAAATGAAACGGAACGACAACATAGAAACAAAATAGAATAAAACGAATAAATTTAGAAAGGAAATTATTAACTGATGCATTAACAACAGTTCTCAAAATTTAAGACACAGACTAAATTGTTACAAATGACAGACGTAATTAGAAATAGTATATTGGTGGGAGAATGTCACGAAGAGAGAAGCATTCAGGACAGAGAGACAGATTTCCATGTATATGTATTGTCGATTTTAAATAAAAGCCAGGGCTTGAAATAGCAATCGCGGAGGGATGATTTTAATGTATTTTCAGAGATACTACTACGGACAGAAGATGGTAGAAAGTTCCACAGTCAGGGGATGTGGTTGAAATAAGAGTTCTGCAAAAGTTTGGTTCTGCGCAAGTGGACAGCCATATCAGGAGAAGAGCTCGAGCAAGTTGATCTCATTTCTTCTTTTGGTTTAACAAAGTCATTCAGAGGAAAGTTATACAGGCCAGCACATAATCTGAAATATGAGTTCTGCAAAAGTTTGGTTGTTGGTAAGGGGACAACCATGTCAAAAGAAGAGCTCGAGCGGGTTGATCTGATTTTTTCCTTTTCTATGACCAATTGATGATTTTCCTGGGCTGGTTTTTCCATGATTTCCAGGTTTTCCATGACCCACGTTACAAACCTTGTCCATGAGCAAATAATTCATTCATCGGAAAAAAAAGCTGAGCGAGTTTGGTGGTGGAACCAACCTTATGTTTTGTTCTAAGCTTCAGAAACATCTGGTGGTCATAATCCTCCCATCCTCCCTGGTGCCCTCCCGTCTGCACCAGGAACCTCTGAAAAACGAAATATAATTTCGTGAGTGAAAACGGGTATTAATTTATACAGGGAAAAGTGATACTGTAATTATTATTCGAATCACTACTTCACACTGTTTCGCGATATATAATGGTAATTGAAGTGAGTGGAGTGCAATTTGGTATGAAATCATACGTGTGATTTCAAAATTGCATGAAACAAAGTTCAATTATCGATTAATTATATCCATTTTGAAATCGCTTTTTTATAAGCAAAGGATAATGCTTTTTAGTTAACGTTTGAAATCGCTTGGTTCTTTCAGCTTTTCATGCTTTGCGATTGGTTGTGCAAAACAGTGCGATTACAGACTCAAAACAGTGCGATTAATTCTGTAATCACTGCTGTTGTGAACCAATTAGAATGCAGGAACCACCAGTGATTTCAAAATGAATATAATTAATCAGCAAAACATACCTGCCTGGAACTAAGCTTAATGATTATTGCGATGTCGGCTATTGTGATGAAGGCCGTTCACACTGAAACAATGTCCTCTTGGTAGTGCTCCGCAAAAGGTTGAGGTTCTTTTAAACTCAAAACGCAACTGGCTTGGCGCCATGCAAAAACTAAACTTCTGTCTTGGTTATCCAAACCAAAATAAATGGGTGGTCTCTCGGGAATACTAAAAACTACTGGGGGTGCTGCAGCTACAGTAGGTGAGGAGGAGGTTGGAAGTGGGTGAGGAAGTAGGAAGTGGGTGAGGAGGAAGGAAGTGGGTGAGGAGGCAGGAAGTGGATAAGGAGGCAGGAAGTGGGTGAGGAAGTAGGAAGTGGGTGAGGAAGTAGAAAGTGGGTGAGGAGGCAGAAAGTTGGTGAGGAGGTGGGAAGTGGGTGACGAGGCAGGAAGTGGATGAGGCAGGAAGTGGATGAGGAGGCAGGAAGTTGGTGAGGAGGTAGGAAGTGGATGAGGAGGCAGGAAGTGGATGAGGAGGCAGGAAGTTGGTGAGGAGGCAAGAAGTGGATGAGGCAGGAAGTGGATGTGGAAGCAGGAAGTGGATGAGGAGGCAAGAAGTGGATGAGGAGGCAGGAAGTGGATTAGGAGGCAGGTAGTAAGTAACGAGGCAGGAAGTAGGTGAAAAGGAGGCAGGAAATGGGTAAAGAGGCAATAGGTGGGTGAGAAGAATGCAAGGCAGGAAGAGGGGGAAAGCAAGAAGGACATCAGTGAGTAGGCAGGAAGTGGGAGATAAGGCAGTAAGAAGTGGGGGAGAAGGAGACAGCAAGTGGTGAAGAAGGAGGCAGGAAGTGGATGAGGATGAGGAGGCCAGAAGTGGATGAGGAGGCAGAAAGTGGATGAGGAGGCAGGGAGTGGGTGAGGAGGTAGGAAGTGGGTGAGGAGGCAGGAAGTGAATGAGGAGGTAGGAAATGGATGGGGAGGCAGGAAGTGGATGAGGAGGCAGGAAACGGATTAGGAGGCAGGAAGTGGGCAAGGAGGCAGGAAGTGGGTGAGGAGGTAGGAAGTGGATGAGGAGGCTGGAAGTGGATGAGGAGGCAGGAAGCTGGTGAGGAGGCAGGAAGTAGGTGAGGAGGAAGGAAGTGGATGAGGAGGCAAGAAATGGATGACGAGGCAGGAAGTTGATGAGGAGGCAGGAAGTAGGTGAGGAGGAAGGAAGTGGATGAGGAGGCAGGAAGTGGATGAGGAGGCAGGAAGTGGATGAGGAGGCAGGAAGTTGATGAGGAGGAAGGAAGTGGATGAGGAGGCAGGAAGTGGATGAGGAGGCAGGAAGCTGGTGAGGAGGCAGGAAGTAGGTGACGAGGCAGGAAGTGGATGAGGAGGCAGGAAGTGGATGAGGAGGCAGGAAGTTGATGAGGATGAAGGAAGTGGATGAGGAGGCAGGAAGTGGATGAGGAGGCAGGAAATGGATGAGGAGGTAGGAAGTGGATGAGGAGGCAGGAAGTGGATGAGGATGCAGCAAGTGGATGAGGAAGCAGCAAGTGGATGAGAAGGCAGGAAGTGGATGAGGAAGCAGCAAGTGGATGAGAAGGCAGGAAGTGGATGTGGAGGCAGAAAGTGGATGTGGAGGCAGGAAGTGGATGAGGAGGCAAAAAGTGGATGAGAAGGCAGGAAGTGGATGAGGAGGCAGAAAGTGGATGTGGAGGCAGGAAGTGGATGTGGAGGCAGGAAGTGGATGAGAAGGCAAGAAGTGGATGAGGAGGCAGGTAGTAAGTAACGAGGCAGGAAGTAGGTGAAAGGAGGCAGGAAATGGGTAAAGAGGCAATAGGTGGGTGAGAAGAATGCAAGGCAGGAAGAGGGGGAAAGCAAGAAGGACATCAGTGAGTAGGCAGGAAGTGGGAGATAAGGCAGTAAGAAGTGGGGGAGAAGGAGACAGCAAGTGGTGAAGAAGGAGGCAGGAAGTGGATGAGGATGAGGAGGCCAGAAGTGGACGAGGAGGCAGAAAGTGGATGAGGAGGCAGGGAGTGGGTGAGGAGGTAGGAAGTGGGTGAGGAGGCAGGAAATTGGAGGTGATGCACAAAGGGAGGCAGGAAGTGGGAAATATGCATCTAAAGATCCAACAAAGAAGTTTTATTCACCTCAAAAGCTGCCACAGCAGGTGGAAGACTAACTGTTACCACACTAGCAGCTTCCTTCACATCTGCAGCAGCAGTTGCTGCAGCAGGGAGAGTGGACCAAGTCTCAAACTTCCTCTCAAGTGCTGTGATTTCTTGTTGTGTTGTCTTCTCTTCTTGCATCAGCTGATCATAACTAAAAATTTGTAAATTAGAGCTGTGAATATCTGTGGTTTTTAACAAGATGTACTATTATTGGATAACAATCATATGATACTATAGATATCTGTACCATGTGATACTATAGACATCTGTAGGTATGATACCCTCTGTACCATATGATACTATAGATATCTGTACCATATGATAGTATATAATACTATAGATATCTGTACCATATGATACCATCCATACCATATGATACTATAGATATCTGTACCATACTTGTAATCTGTAAGAGACAGAATGATGTATTGGGTATGATGATAACAGTTTTGGTTCACATTGATTTCCACAAAACATGACATTCTAGGTACCAGTCTAAGGCACCATCTAAACTCAGATAGAGCTACCATCTCAGCAGCAGCAGCTTTGTCTTTAACCCTTTCAGCCCCAGCCAGTTTATCAACATCTTTCTTCTCCTTATAATATCAATACAAAGTAAGTTGTTTTGTTGCACGAGAATATAGGAATTGATCACACACTGCAAGCTATCCAATATGAAAAGCAAAATTCTCCCATATCTTATCCCAAACTGTTTAAAAGGAAAGTATGAATACCATTTAGGAGAATTTAGCAACACATCATTTGTCGTGTTTGGGGCTGAAAGGGTGAACATAAACCCTTATAGAATGTAGTCACGCTAGAATTAACTCAGCTCGAACTTACGTCTACGAAAATCTCCGATGGAATCCGTGGGCATGGCAGTATACATGCGTGATACAACGCGACTCAGATTCGGCCCCAGCAAAAAACTGAGCAGATCATGCGTTTGAAAGCTAATTCTAGCGTACTATATTGTCGCGAATAGATAAGTTTTTCGTTAAATCACCTGGGTGCTACGCACAGAACTGTTCATTTAGCTTAGCCATACTGTTAATAAGTTAGCTTTAACATCCCATTCACGAGATGAGTCAGGTCGAACATAACATTGTTAGCAACACCTTGTTCGATAGTTTTGTCTCGAAACCGAATAGTTGCACGTTACAACAAGAAAATTTAGTTGCATGGGTATCAAATGGTCTTTCTAATCTCCAAGTGCTCAAAACACTGTTGTTGTTGTTGTTGTTGTTGTTGTTGTTGTTAAAACAACTCGTATCAAGTGTTCCGTATAATCGTAAAATACTCGTGCGCTTTTACATACATCAGTTCTAGTAACTATTGCACGAATTCTTGTGCATGTAAACGAATACCACACAGCCTGCTTAGAAAGGCCGCTCGTTACCTCCAGTTCTTTGCAACCTCTGGTAAGACAAAACCATTTTATATATGTAACAATAATAAGAACTAAGAGCTTGCTAACATTGCATTTTCTATAAATATTTAAACACGCTTTAAAGGAACAGAACCAACCTCTTTGCGTGTTAAAGTTCATAACATTTTAAAACCTTAAGCTACAGTACCAATTATTTCATTTTTGTAGCGTAATTTGATTATTAACTTCAATTCAAATGCTTCAATTCAAGTTTGGGCTGCCTGTGGCGAAGCCTGCCTCAAGAACAATTTACTAGAATGAGGATCAAACCAGTTATCAAAATTTGTTTAGCTTAATTGATTAATTACGCATGTCCATTTGTTGAGATGAGCTCAGCGTCGAAATTCTTCCACACACGGACCTGGTTTGTGAGGGGAGATGACATCACAACTGAATCAAGACGGCCGTCAAACAAACCGAACATTCCACCTGCAAAATTAAACCAAATTAGATCCGTTCGGAT
>JAOEHT020018165.1:0-14733 GCA_025448195.2 Parazoanthus atlanticus | reverse complement strand
CAATTTTGGCTGTCCTCGGAATTTTTTTCATCCAATTATTTCCAAATTGGACAGCATGTAGTCCTATTACATATACATATCTTAGAGCCAGGTTAATGTTTTAGTGTTTGAGCCCTCGATTAGCTGCGCTTACTCGTCCAACTGACACTAGTTAGCGAACCTGGCCGAGCTTGGATCAGTCGTGAAATTATTATACCGCGATGTACTGAGATCTCTTAGTATCAATTAAGTTGCTGCTCTTGTCCTATGAATACTGATGATCTCTGTTTTTCCGTCTTTACAGGTTGATCAACAGAACGCGCTTCACAGAAACAAAGTACGTATTTAAAGTTTACTCACGGTTATTGTTGCATCTGTGTCATCAGACAATTATAATAATACTAACAACAGCAACAACAATAATAACAATAATAATAATAATAATAATAATAATAATAATTGTTTAACATGGTGTTCGCTAAGAAATGTAAACATTAAAACAAGGTTTAAAATGTGTAAAAAGCAAACGTTTTCGACTATAAAAGTTTTCTTCATCTATCCTGAAGATGACTTTTATAGTCGAAAACGTTTGCTTTTTACACATTTTAACTTTTAAGCCTAAACCTTGTTTTAATATAATGATAATAATAATGATAACAATAATAGTATTTGTAACGGCATAATTGCAGCATCCCATTTGCATCGACCCTTCATTTGCAATCTATGAATAATTTACGATATGACAAATACTAAAAAATGTGTTAAAATCGTTAAGACTAAAAAAATACACAGTTTGGATTGAAACAGTTTTGTCAAGCTATAAATCCTGTCCCCAACTCAGACCCTTCGTAAAATACCCAAAAATTGATTGGAAACACACGTGGCACTGTTTTATTGCTTTTAGATATATTTCGTGGAAAAAAGATATACATCTTGATGTATTAAGCAGCATTTTCTTAGTGTCGTGTACGTTTTAAATTATAGACTTGCCGATAAATGTCAATTTCGTCTCAGTTATATTTTGTTCTCTTCAGCCCCAGGCACTCTTTCAGTGATGCTCTCAGTTTCTCCGTAACACATTCCAATAACCTTTTTTCTGAACTTTTCTTTCTGTCAGCTTATACTTTCTTGTAGTGTTCATTTCCTGAAGGTCACAGCCATCGTGTCACATGTCAACTTTGGTCTTTGCAATTTTTCGGGCGGTTCTGGTTTCTTCTAATTATCGATTACATTTTGACTATAACAGACAAAATGTTCGCAGCATATTGAAGTTATATGGCAAGAAAAGTGCAGCGAAAACGTCATGAGCTTTGTAGAAATACTTCAATGAGTTTCACATTCGAGGAAACAAACACGTGACGTCACTCCGTGTTTTTAGAAAATAGATGCTCAGCCAATCAGAGCGCGCAGTTATATCGCATCTATTTTCTAGTACATCTTAGTATAAACTTAACGTGTTCTATTGCAAACCCATGAATTTGATTGGTTCTCTCAGCGGTACATACTTGCTAATATTCATAAATACGCATCGATGCATTTTCGCATGCGCGATTGGCAACGATTTGAAGTTTGTCATACATTTGTAACTTGACGTAAATTGATTGAAGTATATTATATTTAGTAATATTTTTGTTGAGACCACGATGCATTTCTGCTAAAGCAATTAGAACACTCGCTGTTATTTTCTATGAGCGACAGTCAACCTGGCTTCGCTTCGTTGACTATGTACTATTAGAAAACTCCAACTCGTGATCTAATTGCTAGATATACAACTATTGCAAAGAGGGTTGTCCAACTGTTATGGTGCTGTGATGTGTTCCAAGACCGATCGGAATTGTGGGTCGTCACAAATTTATAAAATTACAAGTTATAAGTTGAAAGTTATGTTTGGATAAACTAAAAGTCAACTGTTTAATTTTCCCAAACAAGAATTTCGAGTGCAACATCTTGCATTTTGATCTCAGTTCTGACTGAGAACCCCATTTCCTTTCGAGCTGTAAGCCAAACAAGTAACAAGTTTTCGTATTTTTGTTTTGTTTTCCAAGACTATTTCGAAACTTGTGGAGCACGCTTATTCATGCGAGACTGGTGACTAACGACTGAGCCGAACAGAGCGCCCTTGAAAATTACTGTTCACTGGTTTAGTATACTGCGCGATTTCCATTGGCCATTGACAGATACCAAGCACGAAAAGATTTATGGCAGCTCTATTGGCGGATTTCCGATAAGGTCATTGTATACATTTTGATTATTTGCATGCATTAGCGTAAATTCAAACAAAATAAGTTTGTGCATGGCACAATTGGTACCCATTTAAGAAGCGAATAATTTCGGAAAAATGAGTGTTTAAGAAGTTCCGCATTTATGGAGATTTCTCCCTCCAGCAGTAAATTGTTTGTAATATTCGATGTTTACAAAGACAATACTCCAAAACGTACTCAACATATCATACCCAAATCTGTGGTACGTACTTACTATGCCATGCTTTTTGATTTGTGGATCTTTTTTTTTAGTTTTAATCTTGAAGTTTGATTTATGCTAAATTACGCTAATAAGGCAAAATGTGAACAATCATGTTCTACTGAATTCCGCCCAAATATTATGCAGTGAACAAGCCTGAAACGTACAAAACCAGCAAGGCACGGAGTTAGGTAATTGCGACAACCTTAGTCAATTGAAACTAATTAGCCATTAATGAAATAAGAACTCCCAGCGTGCTTTTAGATCTTGGTTTTTGCCTGGTTATGGTTTTTTACGAATTAACTTCCCTGTTTAAATAAACGCCCCTACACGAATTTACGGCACCTCAATTTATACATAAATTGTAAGTAAACGCCTTCATACTTACAAATAGAATTTTGTTTAGGTGTATGAGGCTTTATGGACAAGTCACATTGTAAATATCACGATACGAATTGATTTATTTTAGATTACTCCATATAACGGCATGAAGTTACGCGGAGTTGTCCGCAAGACGATCGTCAGGGGCCAGGTGGTGTTTGATGAAGGCAAACTCGCTCCCAGTCCACTCGGCCGACAACTGCTAGAACCCATTCCATCAAGACTGCTCTGCCAGTTATAGTCTGTACTCAGTGGATGCTCATTTCCCTCACATCTCACAAATTTGGGAACTTTTAATTGGTTTTTAATATTCGTAGGAACACTGTTGTGACTGACAGCAGAAATTGTTTTTAAAGAACAATTAATTTACAGTGTTCTTGAGTACCAATTTGGTTTTAATAAATATATTGCTGTCAACACTCTAAGCTTTTGTATCAATGAAGAGTAATTGTTACACTATCGATAAGTTAGCCCCTTGGTTTTATATGAATGTGAGAAATCGGTCATTGAATAACGGGGATAGAAGAAAAATTGTGAATGGAAGGAGGGTTGGGATGGGAGAACCCTGGATGGGATGACCTGAGATAGGAAGACCTGGGATGGAGAAGACCTGATGGAAGCGCCTGGGATGGAAAAACCTGGGATGGGAGGACCTTCGACAGAAAAACCTGGGATGGAAGTACCTGGGATGGAAAAACCTGAGATTGAAGGACCTGGGATGGAAAGACCTGGGATGGGAGGACCTTAGATGGAAGAACCTGGGATGGAAGAATCTGGAATGGAAGAACCTGGGCCGGGAGGACCTTGAATGGTAGGACTTGGAATGGAGGGTCCTGGGATGGGAGAACCTGGGACGGGAGGACCTCGAATGGAAGAACCGGGTATGGGAAGACCTTCGATGATAGAATCTGGGCCGGGAGGACCTTGAATGGTAGGACTTGGAATGGAGGGTCCTGGGATGGAAGAACCTGGGACGGGAGGACCTCGAATGGAAGAACTGGGTATGGGAAGACCTTCGATGATAGAATCTGGGACGGGAGGACCTGGAATGGGAGAACCTGGGACGGGAGAACCTGGGATGGAAGAACCGAAATACTAGTGAAAGACAGTTACGTTACACTTAATGAACTTCAACAATTGTATACAAAACCAAGTTTATCCAAAGCAACTTTACGTTTTGTTGCTATTTTTATAAAGCAACGCCCCTCTTTAGCCTTTTTAGAAACGAAACGTTGAATTAATGTTTACGTTTAATACTAAAATAAATTGCAGCGGGTGAAACTGGTATGGGTGGGGACTCTGCAGAGACTGCTCCCCGTATCCTGCACTCCAACGAGGGGGAAAGGAGGAGCAGACTCCGCAGAATTCCCACCCATAGGTAGTATGGAACAGAGATGGGGCCATAAAATTCAATTTTTTCCACTTAAATTCATTATAGTATCGCTTTTGGACAAATAAGACTTTTGTCAGTGGGAAAAAAATTAAGCGGACTTTCATTTTCACAGCCCTTCTTGTAATGTAGATTTCCACTGGACCCGTTTTAAAAAGAAAACTATTAGGAGGGTGCTTAACTTTTAACTTTGTTGGATATTTTAGGAGGATAAGGAGGGAGATTTAGAAGGGGAAAGAGGTTTTAGAACGTAAAAAGCACTGTTCTTAACCGAACAATTGCCACTCCTCGGATACCATACGAGCATTCGTATCCCAAAAAAGTAAAAATAGCAAAAATTTCTTCAAAATCGACAACTTCCCCCAATCATCGTTTTTCCTCGCAATTATCTCCAAAAACTCTCAAATCATTTGTGAATCTTTATCAAGTACGGTACCAGGTCCTTGTGGTTCAAACTTTTGGTGCTTCAAATTAAAATCGAGACGTCGGCAAGTTACATGTATGACATAGTTATGTGGGAACGTCGATAAAAGGGGAAGCTCAGACTGCGAGACTGATTTTTGATTATGACGTGTATCTTTCGATTTCTTCTAAATAGTTTCAGTTATGGCATAAAAGATTAGGTGATTTTAATCATTTAAAAATGCTTTGTCCCTAAAAAGCCTGTGATAAACGGGAGATTAAAATGTTTACGGATTTCTGTCGCTTAAGTAACTGTTGTTTCAAACATGTCTCTAGTCTCCAGAAATGTTGACAAATACTCGCTCGCACTTTGCAGGAGGCAGACCAAATTCACCTACTTTCATTTAATTAATTTTAATTTATGACATTTGCGGCAGTGTTTGCCGACTGGAGGCGAAGCAATAGGACTCAGGTGGGTCCCTTGCGAGGCTTGTCTCCAAATGGCCAGTTACAATAGTTGTAGGGGAGGAGGTGACAGTCCACAACGCCGGCATTAGCCTACTCCTATCGACAAGTGTGTGGGTTCTTTAAAGTCCCCCGATAGAACGTCGAGAGACTAGACCAACGGCTTCACGTCCCTGTCCACGGGCGGGAATAGTTATTTCATAACTTGCATTTGTACTAGCTTGTGCGGTGGTGCAAAGTAGACTGCACGAGGCAGCGAGTCAACCTATTATTTTGCTTTGTTTTCATCGAGAGAAGTCTGTATTCGAGTGGCCGTGTGGAACGAGGTACGGTCGCCGATTCGTTCGCAGTTTCGCCGCTCGTTCACGTGTTTTTGGCAATTCTGAGGAAAAGGAAGATACTGATCGCAGTTTAGCTGCCAAGGAAAAGCACAACTTCACCGTTGGTTATATCAAGGCCGAAGGGCAAAGGCGAAGCTTGAGCTTTTAGCTTGGTCAAAGTAGAACTTTGATAAATAATACTTTTCGTCAGTAAATCCTGTTGGAAGAACGGCAAAGACATAATTCATTTCGAGAAGTGTGGTAAACACTTGGAATGTTCAAGTTCTAATTTTAACTTAACGCTGGACAATCTACAATATTCGAACAAACCATCTTCAAAACGTCTAGTCTTCTCTTTATGCTTTCGGTAGTGGCGCCCGAGGGAGTGTGTAATAGATGAATTCCTGGTCTCTTTCCTGGTCTCTTCCTTGCCAACTTTCCGCTCCACCATATAAGAATTTTCGAATCTAAAAGGGATTTTTTTGAGAGATATTTTGATTGAAATCGAACTCAAGTTTGACAAGAAATGGCAGAGTAATGATAACTTGAACATTTGTGTTGAAAAATTGGAGCAATAGTTGTTTTCTTTGTAATTTTCATGAACTTCAGAAAATAGACATATAAACCTCTAGCTCTACGATTTTTAACTTTATGTGTCTCGTGATTGTCCTCAAGCTTGATATCCACCCCGTTCTCTTACAAATGACACTCTTATCATTTAAGTTATTATCACTGTTTTTCACTCTTTCACCTGCAGTATTTCAAAGGTTTCTAAATGCACTGAATATCACATGGCCATCTCAAGTACAACTCAAGATTATAAATCACAATTACAGCTGATCATTTTAAAAGGTGGCTCCAATCTGTTTTTTACTCCTCTGTACCGTCGTAAGAGATGTACTATTATGTCACGTCAGATTCTTACCAGTTGATGGTAGCTGGTGTTACAACAACTCATTCTATTTTAGTTTAGTTTAGTTTAGTTTAACAGTTTCACCACAGGTCAATATTACATAACAGCAAGTAGGAGGACAAGAATAAAAGATAATAAGTAGATATTACTCGTATCCGCAATCAGTGACATCAATCCGATTGAAATAAAAAGAGTAAAATACAAATTACATAAATAAGAAAAAAAATAGAAAAAAAGCAATTATTGTGGCCGACAACTAGAGACTTTGGGAGTGAAACTGTTTTTGGTAAAGGGTTACGTTTTAAAAAAGTACTTTTCGTAGGGACTTTTTTTAATTGGCGAGGTAAGTTGTTGCAAGGTTGACATTTCTGGGGAAGTGAGACGACCGAGAATAATTTTGCCGTTATGGGACCAGGTCAGATGGTAGTTGTTGTTATCAAAGTTACATGTAGTACAAAAAGTCAGTTAACATGCATGAGAATATTACTTAAGTCAGTGTCGAACTTTTCAGCTTATCAACCCTTGTACCCACTCAGCGCAATATTCAGATTTTCATGACAACTTGACAAAGCCTCGCACATTTTGCACGAAAATGAGTTAAGTGATCCGGTTTTTGTTGTTTTAGTTTTGCTAGCATGCAATGCTAAAACGTTTTCGAAAAAGAAACCTGCGAGATGGATTTTATGCCAATGATTTTTCAGAGTTTTTTTAAAGTGTCCTCAAAGGTTTTCTTTGTTATGCCAACAGTTTTTAAACAAATGGCGAGGTCACCGAACTAATTTTTGTTCAGAACGCCATAGAATGCTAAAACATTTTTTAGCACGTCCTGTAAGGTAACCATGGAAGGAATACAGTGGTTGCAAACTGAAAAAGTTGTTATAACACCAGGTAACAAAACCAGGCAGTAACCCGTTATGAGAAGCTTCTGTTAAAGAAAAGAAAATCAGGTGAGAGGCACCTTAAGATCATCCTTTTAGTGGACTGTTTGACATGTAATAATTCAATAGTTACTTCATGCACTTAACATCGTCTAAAGCACACTACAGACACTAATAAGACGCGCGCTGTGAAATCGCTTTCCTTAATTTCGGTAAGCAACTTGCGTTCACACATTCTTAACAAAGGAAGAGCTATTAAGCAGACAGTACATGAGTCATTTCGCTGTTGATATCAATACTCTAAACTTCTTCCTTCCTCTTCTTTAGAAATTGTGACGATTTCTAACACCTAAATTATTGGTTTCCATTTAGTGTTGTTAAGTTTCGTGTATACAACTAACAGTTGGAGCTATTTTATTAAACGCTGCTGGCAAACATTAGACGATTCTACTCGCGCTTTTCTGAGTATGAGTTGGAATCGAAAAATAGTTATTTAATATCGACGTCCCGTGGTTAAACCTTAGAATATGTATTCATGCAATGTGTGGTTCAATAAAGGTCTATAATTGTAATTTAAGGAGTTCAATACAACACTTGTTCTGATTGGACAGAAGATCAGTGGGAGTAAAAGTTGATGTGGCAATTTACAGTAACATTTTCTCAATTTCATTTGAAAACCGAAATGGAATCCCATCTGCTAATTTTTCTGACTTTTACTTACAGCTTTACTTAAACGAAAACAATGAAATAATAAACATCAAGTAAAATTAGTAAATTGTTATTACTCTGGAATCTATATCAATTGATATTTTCTGAAAAAATTCAATATTCCTTACCAGTAGACTGGGCTGACGGATTGAAAACACGTTCGATTCAGTGCATGGCTCGACATCCGCCTGTTGTTTTATAAAAAACGAACTACTACTTATCACTAGAAAATACCAAAAACTGTGATGACCCTCGAAATTTAAAACCATCTGCTTCAAATATATTTCATCCGGTAACCTAACACTTCCTGTTTCTTGTTTTTAGTTTACTATGTATTTTCTCTTTACCCAATAGTTTTTTTACTAATTTTAGTCCTGGCCCCGCAGTAATTGGCTATGCTGTTACGAAATAGAAATATATTCTAATTAGCTTCTTTTGAAATAAAAAAAATCGAATAGTTTATCAAAGCGTCAAAAACGGGGTCACTTACAGCTTGAAGTCTCCAAGCAATTCGGAGGCATCGAAGTCTCGACAAACATGCTAGTGCCTATGACAGTGACAAAAAACTGGGAAGGGAATACTTCAGAAAAACAAACGTTGCTTCTTACCGCTGTTTCGAATAAATCAACGACAAAGATTCTTTATCAAAGAGCATCCAAACTTCGGATACACTTTACTTCGGAAGTTGATACGCGGAAGCAAAGCATACGAACGAAAACAAAAGGGGAAGTTCATGTCTTTGAAGGTATAAAGTAAAACTGTATACTCATGCATTTATTTGGCACTTTTATTCTATTTAGAAAGCTGTCACTTTGAAAAGCTTGAACTACATTAATCAATGCACTCATTTTTTGTGAAACTGGGAAGTTTTGGGGTTTTTTTTAATTTGGGGATTCCATCTATTGTCGTTGATGATTTTTAAAAAAACATTGTGGGTCTCAAACAAAGGTGACTTGACGGAGCAGAGATGTCTCCGATTGATATGTTTTGATAAAAGCGATAACGTCAAATTGCATTCACCTATCGTAACCAATAGAACAGCTTTGAGAAGAACGTCAGTGGAAGAGCTGAACTCGAAGAGAAACAGCTATGGCGTGTAGAAACAAAGTCTGTGTTGTGAATGCTTAAACGAAAGTTTAGTGACTTGCAATTTGAGCATGTTAATTGACCACGAACATTTGAGATTTTGCACTGTTTAGGACCTATTTCATCATATTTCAACAGTTTCTAAATTAAGGTTTTATACCAGATAGTGTGTTTATTGTTACTTTCGAAACAACACTGAACAATAACAACAACCATTAGAACAGATATTAGAATGTTTTCAGTACTTTAACATGATTCAGATGTAAATGTGTATTCGTTTATCGCATTTAATATATGAGCATTAAATATTCTCAAATTAAAATCGAGAGCTGAAATCCAAAATGGTGCTGGAGCAAGGCTGATTGGACTGGATATAAATTAAAAATTCTGTCAGTGAGGAAGGTAAATAAAGCAGTGATAAGAGGACAAAATGTTCGAAACCTTTTAAGTAAAGAAATGATACCACAGTTTTTGGAAGTGTGATAGAGTCTAGACTGAAGTTAAGTTAACATTTGAACAGAAAACATGAAATTATTTGTAATTAATACTGATGGCACCTCATTGAACTTTGCATGTTTTAAAGCAAACTTCCATTTTTTTTTATCTAAAACTTCTTTTACATTAGCAAAAATACAGTTGTCCCTAAGTAGGCAAAGCAAAATATCAATGAAGTTGAGGATTAACATTCTTGCTTGAAGGGATCAACACCTTTTTTATTGTTTAACAGTTTTTGGGCTAGCTAATTTTCATAATTTAAATTTTGTGCAATTTGATGTAAGCGAAAGCAAATGGAACATGGCAACTTATATTCAAATTTTCCATCGACAAGAAGAAATGTACATTTAATGTTTGCATAACTACACTGACAGTTTTGAAGTGTCCAGCCCATAAGAATAGTGTTTCCAAGTTGATGTAATAGAAAAAAACTTAAAGATTGGATAGCTTTTGATCAAATTCGGAAGTTTCGTTCTGTGATCATGCAAATGGTTGTTTACTGGGTTTCATTGCATAAAATTATAAAAATTTAATATCTTCTTTATCAAAAGGAAGGCCAAAATCACGGAACAGTACGAAGGATGGTTAGCTGGGCTGCTGTGCATGTGATAGACGATCTCAACTGATGGTTGTCCACACCAATTGGATTCTGGACGACCAAAATATTACTGCAACATTTAATCACAGTTGGGCGACACTTGTTTGCGGTTAAGCAACAAGAAGTCATTTTGAAAATTATAAACAGAAAAGGTAAATCAAGTTTAGAAGAAAAAGGCAATTACGTCAAGACCAGGATCGCCAATTGGAAAAATTGAGAGTCTCAATATTCAAAATGAACAGTTTCAACAACGCTACACCTTTGAGTGTCTCTGACAACGAAACCAGCTCCAACTGTGACCCGAATCTCCCATTTGTGGAAACAATCGTTTTCTGCTGTTTGCAGGCCATCTCCGGATTTTCCTCGTTAACAGGAAATCTGCTCGTGTTGTTGTCAATTTACCAAACACGCTGTCTTCGGACAATGCACAATATTTTTATTGCTTCGATGGCATCTGCAGATTTTCTCGTGGGACTCGCGATGAATCCGCTGTACATCGCAATTGCAATTCTCAGAGTGTGGGTTACTGACCACGCTCTCTATAAAATGGAAAACTTTCTGTGGATACAAACTTTAGTGGCCACGACGTTCAGCCTTTGCGCAGTCTCAGTAGATCGTTACTACGCAGTGACGTCAGCGGTCCGTTACCGTGTTGCTGTCACAGCTTCAAGGTGTAAAGTTACTGTTGTCATCATCTGGCTGGTTTCTTGTGTTCTGGCATCCCTCAGTTTCTTCATGACAACCGCAGATCAAGCAGCGAAGTTATTCTTTACAACTCAGGTAAATAAGAGAATACAGATTCTTAGTTCAACTTTATAACAAATGTTACAATCTGATTGGTTTTCTTACTTAATATCTAATTATGATAAACTGGTCAGTAAAAGTGTTTTTTGTCAGTTGTGGTATCAAAACAGTTTAGAGATTTCTACTAAAGTAGCAGACCACATTCGATCGATATAAAGTATAGTTATTTATTCCTCCCTTTTGATTTCTACAGAATTAAATCCCCTTAGCAAAATCTTAATATATCGAAAATGATCAGTCTGTAAATAAATAAATTGTTCGGTTCTAACTCCAATTTAACAAATAGATTAAAAGGGCGTAATATATCTTGGCTTAACTTTTATGAACGAATAATCTAATTGTCTATAATTCAGCACTTCATAAGTTTTTATTATATTTAAAAACCCTTTATGAGGCCGTTGCATGTGCCCCTTTTAGAGTATGCTGTCTTGAATCAGATAATTTTATACTAACCAGTACTCCTTCTAAAATTCACATAAAGCGAAAACGATTTAAAAATGATCTATATCGTGTGTCTCTAGTATAATGCCATCTTCCTGCAGATTTATATATTGCCGGTCGGCTGTGACTTAGTGTTGAACGAAAATGAAAAAGCTTGGCAACTGAAAAATGGCAATTTCTGACTATTTAGTGGTTACAGTTGACTTTCCTCAGTTAACTATGAAAGATATAACTTTTGGCAGGACTTAAAATACCCACAATTACACAAGCCATTTGATGCTCCTCGAATCAGTACAATCCTTTCTAGTGAAGCGACGGCCGCGAGCTGTGCAAGTTCTCTTTTCACCAGCTACTCACCAACTTCAAAGGCAAACCAAATCGCGTCAAAAGTGGCTATGCCATTTCCGAGTAGATTTATAAACAGTAATCGAATAACCAAAACCAAAGACACTTGGCTAAAACTAACTAAAATAATTTATATGTATAATCATAATACAACATAATATTATTATGTATTATATAAATATTCTACTGTATATTGTATACATTTATATTTATATTTATATCTATATCTATATCTATATTTTAAACATTTCAGATGAAGAGCCATTTTATAGAAAGCTGAAATAAAGTCATTATTATTATTATTATTATTATTATTATTAACGTTGAATCATAATATAACATCCGCTACTTATGTAGAATGTATTGGCAATTTACTGAGTAGATTAATAAACAATCAATCAAAAGCAAAAAACTGAATTTAGCTAAAACTATAGTTAAAGTAACATACATGGAGAATCATTATATAGTATTAGCTCAACTTTTAAATACCCTGTAAAATACCCACAATTCAGTTTTGACTGAAACAGTGGTTTTAATAAACTGATGTTACTCTCAAGTTGTAGCCTCTGTGCCTCGAACAACTCTCAAAATTGGATAGTAACTATTTGAACCAATCGGATTGCAGCAATTTCAGCAGACCACTAGCACATTTCTACTAAGACTTAAGGCCCGTTCAAACGGATCAAGCACCATCCAACATTGTTGGACAAAACATGTTTGATGATGTTGGACGGTGTTTGATTGTGTTGGATGCGGGAGTGTTCAAACGAATGCAACACCATCAAACATTTTGTGCGCGTCAGATATTACGTCATCCCTGACGTTGGGAGCGAGTAGCCGTGGCAAACATGGCAAAAATGTTGGACGATGCATGTTAGATGACAGATTTTAAATCTATCCAACACGATCCAACAGTATTCAACAATGCCCAACATGTTCGAACATGGAGCTCAAACGGATCAAACATGTTGCGTCCTACAGTGTTGGATGATGTTTGACCAACATGTTCCAGGTTTGATCCGTTTGAGCCGGCCTTTAGAGTTGAACGACCTTCGACCCTGTAAAAACTGTGACCTCATGACCTAATTGTTAACATATTTCGATGATTACTACAGTTTACATTTTGGAAAGGGACCGCTATCATAAATTTTTAATAATCCCTCTTGTGTTCACTAATTTTCCCTGTTGTGTGGGGATATCCTTTAGAGTGGGTTTTATCGGTAGAAAGAGACACTTCTCGACTGAAGAATCTAAGATCAGGCAAGCAGCTAGTACAGCTACGTGTACGAGAAATGTGCTGAACAAGATATTAAATTAGAACCATCCCTCAGTTCTGAATATCAAGCAGCCACTTCATTGTTTACAAATCAGGTGAATAAGAAAAGTGTTGTCCTCAGTTCAGATTTATAACAAATTCTGTGCGCAATTTGATTGGCTATGTTCTCCATTTAGTTAGTTAAAACTCAACTAATATAGGGTAAAATCTTTTAAAGTGTCGTTCAAATGGGTTGCTCCTCTTTAAACAGAAGTTCGTTAGCAAGAAAACTAAGAACTCTTTCAATTCCATGTGTCGGGTCTGGCTGTAACAAAGGTTCAAAGGTTTATTGTTTCCACATTAATCAATTGAAACAAAAATCAATTACAATATAAGTGGTGGGTGCAAGGGTAACAACACCTACAGGGTTAACAGAAGTCCCTTGCACCCGGTGAAAATGGAAAATATAGTTCGAAATAAATTCAAACATAGCTTTATTTTATATAATCGGAACAGATACTGCTTATAAGTTACAGGCGCTCGGCAATTTCAGGGTTTAGTTATGGCGGGAAAAAGCGCACTCGTGTGCTTTGACCTTTTCATTAACAATAACCAGAATCAATTCTCCCGTGCCGGACGGTTGAGCCGACAAAATATAATGCAATTTAACAAAGCTGAGCTTTATGACCTCATTCTCAGGTTCTGACGGTGGGCGTTCCCCTACTCGTAATCTCCTACTGCTACGTTTACATCTTCAAGGCGGCTCTCTCTCAAGGCCAAGGGATCGGCAACTCTTCAGCAGATGATCGAAAGCAAGCGAGAGAAAGAGCAAAGAATCGCAAAACTGCTTTGACAATTGCCATCATCACTGGTCTTTTTATCCTGCTTTACACACCAAACTTTGTGTTTTCTGTGTTGGTTCTAATGGTCAGTGATCCGTGTCAAGAAAATCTTTTTTATCGAGACTGGTATTGGGGAGTTCTTGTAGCCTTCAGCTCCTCAGCAGTCAATCCATGGGTCTACGCCATACGGATGAGAGGGTTTAGAAACGCGATGAAAGCCATTGTAGGAAAATTACTCCCATGTAACATACTTAACATTCGCCAGAAACCGCCTGGCGAAAGTCTACACGGGGAATCCACGTGGACTGCTGGAAGCTGTAACAAAAACGATGACCACCTTGACAACTGAAACGCGATAACAATTTACGCGCCTCCACACGATGGTAGAACGGAACACGGTCCTTCTTCAGTTTTGTGTTAAAGTCAGCTATGGCTCGTCAAGTTACAAATTTGACATACAAGGTTCAATTTGGTCAAAAATAAATATATCGAATGTCCGAAGAATTTGAAGAAGGCGGTTTTGAGAAATAGAGCCTTCTAGTTTGGGAGAAGTGATCTCAGGCTTTGATCAGCAGAAGAAATAACATTTTCCATTTCACAAAATAGTTCTGCTGCCGCTCTCTCCTGCACGAATTATTTTTTAATGTTCACGAATAAGTAAATAAGTAAGTAATTATTATTATTATTATTGTCATTATCATTATCATTAAGTAAAGGAACAATCGAAATACTAATTTTTTTTGGTAAAATCGGTAGTTTCATTGATGAAAATGTTGTTTCTATAGACACTTGGATCACAACAAATAGCAGAAAAGCTGAAAATGCGTTTTTTCTTGTATATACTTTAAAAGAAAGAAACCTCCGCTGATTTTCAAAACTTACCTACCTCCTCGAGCGATTTTTCTTTTTACGCCCACTTCAAGATGGCGGACGCGTACTAGCACTGCGACTTTACTCAAACTAATAATCAC
>JAOEHT020018056.1:0-12500 GCA_025448195.2 Parazoanthus atlanticus | reverse complement strand
GAATTACTGATGTTGATTGAGTTTCGGCAACCCATTTTTAAAAAGCTTTCAATTACCCAAAAACAATAAGTAATAAGAACTCTTATGATAGCTGAACATTTTCGTGGATGAATTTAAGCAATTCTGCCGATCATCATAACAGGGGCGTTGGCAATTTTGAAAACATTTAAAAAAAAACACTGAAAAAATGTCAGTCAGGTACGCCCCTGAACTGTTAGCCTCAGCCCAAAAGATAGACGATCTTATAAAGAAGAGTGTTGACCGAATTCTGGCGGAAAAATGATTCTTATTGCAACTGAACTATTTAATAAACACGAGTGTTTTAAAAGACAAGCTACAGTGTACTGTAAAGCTTAGTTTGCCAGTCAGAATTAACATCGGAATATCTGCGAAAAAGACCAGCTCCCGGGCAAGCCGATGTCGAATGAAGTATAGTTTAGAGGTCAGGTTTGGCAATACGTGCTGATTCACAAAGTTGCACGTGCCGACTCAAACGTCTCTAATAATGCAAAAATTAATTAAAATAATATTTATACGTGTTAGTACATGGGTTGCTAGTAAAAAACGACATATTTTATTGATAATCGTGATATGTCGAGATACAAGAATAGAATTTTTCCGTAAATAGTTGGAACGCCCATGAGGATAAACGAGCGCACTAGGAAAAAAGTCAATGGGAAACCATGTCAATTAAAAGAATTTCAAGTATTCATTGCCAAAACAATCAAAACTTTCTAATGCCACTTGAAATCCGTGTGTAGCAGCGGATCTCTACATAACACTGCCCGCAAAGGGTTTTCTTTTCTCCCACAAACAAATATTAAGTGCACGTGTCCTGATCAGTTGGGATACAGAGGTTAATGTTATCATTAAAAGACTAGCAGATTATTGTGCCTCCTGATAAGCCATACCCTTTGCGGTTTTTTGTTACTTATTTATCTTTAAGTTACAATTGTCTCAATGACAATAAAGCTAAAAATATGCTCTTTCTTTATTAGATGAGATACTACTTAAAACACTCCCCTTTTGTTCTGGATAGTTCAATAATATTTATAATTCCATACGTTTTCATATTTTCCTAAGAAATTACCAGATCTTAACAAAATAATGCTTCTTCCTGGTGCACGAAATATTAGATTCAACGATGATTTCGTGTTTACCTCAGTCAGTGTTGTTGCTTGAAAACTCTGTCGCCTTTTAACGTAATGGATTCAGTGCTGAGATCAAATTAACCTGAGTGGCAATTAAACCACTCCAAAAACTGAATTTCGTATGATTATCTGGGAAACAAGATTTTTTCTCACCGTTTACCTAATGTGTATATATATGTAAGTCCCGAAAACGTTGCCCAAATATATAGAAATAAATATAATATAAATATATATTAAATTTGTGCGGATAAATACTTAAAAGTTGAAACATACAAAATTAAGAAACTTGTGGTCTCTGGCATGCGTAAAAAATTATTTCCACATAAATATGTTCCATTTAAAGGTGGTCACGAGCGAGCTGTATTTGTATATTCATATATATTTTTTTTGTATATATATATTTTGGACAACGTTTTCGGGACTGACTGTATATATACATATGTATCAGTGTGGTGCGTTGTTCAGTTCACTGGTTTGGTGGTGTATCAACGTTGTGCATTAATCTTTCTTGTTTTCTTTTCGTTATTCATAAGTCAAACTGTTGATAAATTTTCTAAAAATACATGAAAATATGGTTCTTCCCTAGACAAGTTTGTAATGACATTTCCGCGAGAGCTTTACTCCTAAAATCCCATATCACTATTTCAGCGACTGCAAGTAACAAATTGTAAGCGTTGTCTTTTAGAATGCAGTTCTGAGACCCGATCAGTGCCGGAAACGTTTGCGCGGACGTGCACGGGCAGTGACCAAGGACTATGACTATGAAGTGATTCAAATCCTTTGCAAAATGTTATACAAGTTGCGAGTTTTTGCCCTAGCAGTCACATTGAAATGACTTTTGAGGGAAGTACTGCGACACTCAAAATTAATTTTAACGAAAATTTCACTCCCTGTTATATTGTTTCTGCGAGCGCTTTGTTTTGGTTTAAATTACGAAAACAATGTGGATGTATTAAAAAGCTTTTTCTATTTTATCACACCACTTCATCTCTGTATGGCCGATAAGAAATAAATATTTCACAGTATGATGTAAAAAAGAGCTTTAGCATAATTTCACCGCCTCCTAATTGTATCTCTGAACGTTTTAGAAGTGATTGTAAAATATATGTCCCAATACCGCTCACAGCGGTAAAGTAATAGTTATTTGAGTTTTTCAAATATGACTTGTTGCGATATTCTCTGGAAACTCGTACTTGAAAAATTAAGTTAGAGCTGTCATTAGGATTTATGACAAAACAGAAGCAAGTCCAAGGAATGCTGTCGTTTTTAGTTTAAAGTGAGACTCGACTTTCTTTGTTCTTTAAAATTTTCCTTTGTACTGCAAAACAAAGCAAAATGAAAAGAGACGCAGTCGCGATTTCAAAACAAGAACACTTTCCCATAGTTACAGACGAAACTCCGCGTTAACATTCATTAACTCAGTCAAACCAATGTTTACACTGTTGCAGATGTAAGAAAACTAAAATTTTTCACAAGTTTCAAATAAATTATGATCAAGTTCTCTACTTGTTAATTAAATGTACAATTCTTGTTCGTCGTGACCAGAGTGTGTTAATCAGAAATTGTTCTGCTAATCAAAATTTGTTAAGTCTTCTAACCATTGTTTCTGAAACTTCTTAATATCTTTATGTTTCAACTGTTCTCGATTTTTCATGAAGGTCCGAGTCATAGTTTAGTTTATGATTTAGTCCACGACATCTTTTATCTTTATTGAACAACAAGGAAAATGTCTCACTCAAATTTTTCATCAAATGAATGTCGCCTTATGTCTTACAATTGACAATCGTTTTACCGGACAAATATTTGTCAAGTGGTGAAATTGAAACAGATTGTAAGGTCATCAATCGGTTGTATATGAAACTGAAGCAGTCCCACGCTAACCCACACCAAAAAAGTTTTGATGTTTTCGTCAAACCGCAATCTAAATTTTCATTTTAGCTAAATTATTTGAATCCGTGGCTCAAAATGCGCATATTGCGGTTGTACTGACTCTGTAAAAAAACTAAACATTTATTCTAAATATAATTTTTGGCATGTAATTGTAAATCGCTTACCTTCTTGTGAAGAGATTGGCAGGGGAGTCAAACTCAACTCGAGCAAAAACAGTAGCGAAGCTATCTACAGAGAAGAGAGAAAAACGGACACGGTAATTGATACCGAAGTATTTTGGTTGGATTGTTTGGTGGGTTTTGTGAGTAACTAAGTCATGCGACGGTGATGCATACATACCTTAGATAGCAGTTTGTGAGAGACCCGCGTATCGAGAGTCATTCTTGGCTGTTGAATCCACGTTATTAAGCATTCCACATGATTCTCAGCGAAATAAATCAATGGCTACGCATATCTGTCTATGGCGGGCCCGCGTCTAACGCAGCCATGCAACTACATAATGCTATCTCACCTACAAACCCGAGTTCCTGATACAGCCGGCTATCCCAAGCTTAACTGGCCGCGCTGTGTACATCGTTTATGCGGGTTTTCATTAATTTTAATGTGGATTTGCACAGCAAAGCTATCCGCCAGCGCGTATTCTGATTGAGGGATGTATCTACCATTAAATTATTGCATCAAGCGTGTGGCTTAGCTGAGGTCCTTTCCCCAAAACTGCTTTCCCCTAAGACTGGATGGGTAATTTCTAACTCCGTATAAGCCCATTTCAATTTCTACGCTTATTCAATCAAAAATAAAAAGCGAATTTGGGATGGTTAATTCCGTGAAAATTTGTATTTCGACCAAGTTTCTCTGAGCTGTAATTGAATTCTCTTACCACCTGCGCTGATGCACCTGTTCTTCCATATAAGGGCAGCGCTCCCTATTGTGTCAATGGACAATAATTGCCGCCAAAATTTTAAAAGTCAAGAAAACAAAGGGTCAATTTGAAAGTACAAGAAATACATCAGGTTAAAATTAGCTCTGATATACTCATGTTTACCAACTCCTATTGACAAAACTGGCGACACGTAGCAAATTGACTTAATGCAAAACTGAAACAGTCTGAGTTGTATAACACTGAACAAACAAAGCTCAGAAGAAACAAAAAGCAGAAAAGGAAGAGAAAATATTTTGACCAAAGAATGAGAGGTAAAACAGGAGCCGAGAGAGAGATAAATTACCATAGCAGTCGTTACTTATTGATGAAATCCACGAAACTTGAAAATGTATTCAAGTACAGATATGTTATTCAATATTTATCAAAGTGTTTTGGCAATTTTTAAAAAATAAAGTTTTTAATCTCTCTTTCAAGAATTTCCCTCTGTTATCGCGCTCCATGCATTTCATGGCAATTATCGTCTTGTTGGGAAGTGGTGTGTGTCGTAGTCACAAAATTCAATTCTTCATTAATAAAATCACAAAGAGTTCTTAAAACGGTATACTTGCAAAATGAATTCTTTTGTATTCTAATTTGCGTTGGATTGAAATTATAAAGTTTCAGCTGTCCCTGGTCTCCGTTATCGCGGGCTTCCCACGTGTTTCATATCTTCACATATCCGGGAAACCTTGGAGTCACACAATATTCTCCAATCAAACTAAAGGTACGTTAACAATGTGAATAAATCAATCCCTCCTCCGTATTACACTGAAAACAAACGCAGTTGGACGAATTGTCAATAACAAATAAAAAACAAAGATAGAAAAAAATAAGTCCTTCCAGCCAGCTGCATACAACATGATTAAACTCCTGCCCAAACTTAATATTCAAGATCACGGTATGTTTTTATCGTAGTGTAAATAAACATGTTTATGATTGGAATACTGAAAGCTGTTCTTCAAACATTGCGGATTGAAGAGGATATTGAGGCAGTCTGTCACAAAAAAAATTCAATTTTGGGGAGATAATTCGCTATTTATAGCGTCATCTCTAAACATCTGTTGCAATTACAAACTCCAAAACTTTTGACGCTTTCATTAGTAAGTGATTATGGTAGAAAACCTAAAAACATGAGTCAGTTTTCTTACTGACTGAAACTATCCAGGCGTTTATGAACAGCAGTTTCAAACCTCTCGGTAATTTGGCTTCACGCGTAGGGCAATATACGAGAATATAAGATTGGGGTTGACAATATATGATTGGCAGCGGAGATAATTCTGAACCCTTAAATATATCGAGATCAATCTAAAGCAGAGACGGATGCCTACATAAATCCCCAAACGATTTTTTAAAGCCAAATGTCGAGGTGTACATTTGTTAATTCTTTTCTCGTCAAACTGCAAACACCAAGACATTACAAATCTAAATAAATCCTCGCTACTCACGATAAGTCCACAGAGAACCAGGAAGAAACCGACTTTCCTACAAGCGAATCTTGGTAAGCTCATCCTTTCCCCAGCCTTCTAATCATCCAGTGTGTTGTTATGACTGTTTCCGTTTTCTTTCACCGTTCGTTTTATTATCATATACGATGGGAACCGATAAGATCGCTGCCATGAAATGAATTTAACTTTCTGCGTGCTAGGTGTCCCAGCGGCAAAAAATTAGAGTGCAAAACTACAAAGGCTCACAAAATATACAGTTCTTTCTTGTTTTATTGTTTTGCACAGTTTGGCCGGAATTAAAGGCTTTTCATGCAAGTTTTTCTCTTTTACATTCGTTTGATGCACGAATCGATCCATGTTGACAACTGCATGATCAAATCTGTACTCAGGCAAGTAATGAAATACTATAAAATAATTGCAAACACACCCAACTGTATTGTCATCAAAAAGAGAAAATATTTTTTTCTAATCAAGTAAACTTTTACTCAACAGGCAGTGACAGTCAGAACAAATAATCCGAACAAGCAAACAAACGAATTTAAAAACTTTATTAAAATATGTTCGGTGCATATTTTGCACAACGACAATAACTTGTTCGAGTATCTTGTCCCACTCGGTTTGACAACAGTTTGCATATTGAGCATGTTTTATAAATATCACTTTGGCAATATCATTTCAACAATTGCTCGACCCAAATCTATGAGGAAATAGATTTAAGGCAACTTAGTTGTCATAATTCAGTTTGCAGCCAAAGTTTAGACAAAAAATTGCAAGCAATTAATTTTCTTACTTTCTCCAATGCTTGAGCCGAAATAGAGCGAATCTCAGCTGATCCGTTCTTGCGCCGTCAAGTCAAATATAGAGGCGTATTTAATGCTACCTATTACCTCACGTACCAGAAGTGCGGTTCTTAGCCAGGTCCAAAGTTTTGAAATCTTGCCTTACTAGCAAGAAAAAAAAGGTAAGGTACACTCCGTAGTTATCAGGAACACTAACGGAAAGAAAACTCAGTACAACAGTTCCTATTTTGTACCATTGGTCTATTGAACTAATATTTCTCTGTTAAATTTTTACTCTTGTGCCAATAAATTTCTGCCAGTTTTGTCTGCGATCTATTAGTTTTTCCGTCATGCGTGCAACGTTTGGACTGTTTGAATTTAAGTAGCTAGTTCATGCTTAGGGGGATCGTGCTTTTTTGTTGAGGACTCGTTAAATAGGTAGTATAGCAATTGTTTTCTTCTTCCAAGAGCATTCATTCCCTCACTTCCAACCCACTGCAAGTAATACCGGTACAGTAGTTCATCATCATTGTTTTCTTCTTTAGTACACTAGTTGTTTTACTTAATATGAGAGCTGTCCTGACAGAGGGCAGTTGTCTGAACAAAAAGCGATCTTGATAAAAATGACGTGCTGTATTTTACGCTGCAGGGTTCTGATTGTAGTTGCTTACTGCAAAAATCAAGGGCTAACAGGAAGCTCTGCGTGTAAGGTACTTCCACGTCTTCCATGGATCTACCGCTCTTTTATATAATTCTTTATAAGAGCAACTTTATAAGAACAACGAGGCTCAAAATGCCCGAAGTTTAAGAACAATTCTATAACAGGCTCAGACTGCAGCTCGGGAACGTCAAATGTTTCTTAATGAAATATTGAACTTCAGCAAACAAAAGCTCTACAGCTTTCTCAACTTGTAATATGGATACCAGTGTTTCTGTTTTCATATTTTGATTATCGCACTAAAAACCAAGCAAAATTGATAACATACAGGTAATAACAAACATATTCCGCTCCGCATCTTTATTCTTAGAGCTGAATTACTGCCGAATTATCCTGTATTTCTGGGCGCCGGAACTAGTATAGTGTGACGTGCTTCGTTATCCAATACTTTGTTTTTACTATGTATTTCTAGAACTATGACAGCAATTTTAATCAGTATTTATAGATATACAACCGAGGCTGAACTTGGCAAAAAGTTAAAACCAATGCGCCAAGATGTCAGTTGGGTTCTTATAAAGAAATTGAAATTGAAAGCGTGTATAGTTCGGCTTTACATAAAACGGCTCCGCCCAGCTGTATCTTAAAATGTTGGTTTTTATGGCTAATGAATGAATTGGACTTCGAAAACTCGTGGATCCATACAAATGATATGTTAAAATTTTTGCCATCAGCAGTGAAATCGTAAATAGCCGCGCCATTCTGAGGCTCTCGTGCGAAAAAGAGAGGGAGGGAGGGCAGTTAGCTAGCGATCCTACAATTCTGAGCTGATAAGATCATTCAAACCCCAAAATATGAACCTAACAAAATAAAGAACCTAATAATTGTTTTGTTGTTCCAGTTAAAGGTTAAAGAGTCGAATCACAGTTTCTAAATTACTAGAATGTCGAACTCTCGACACTGCGGAAGTTTTTCAAATTTTTACCATAAATGAAGGGATTAACCGCGCCCCAGACCGGCATTGTCGATAATCAAATGACAAGAAATGAAACTGCGTGATGGCCGCCTATTTTGCCACAACAGGGGCCAAAGTAGTATTTACAGGCTGCTATTGCACAAATTTACATCAAATTGATATGATAATCGGTGCAAATCGGGTTTACGAAATAACTATTAGCAATTTAATTTGTTCCACGGTTTTGAAAAAATTATCAGGGCGACAGAGTTTGGCCGAGGTGTCGGCGGTATTTGCTTTGGCGAGACCAAAATATTAACCTTTGTATTTCTCAGCCATGTTGCACTAATTATATCTAACAACCACTCCATTTTGTTTATCTTTCAGTTCTGGCATTCTCAACACCCACCCGGGATGTTGGAAGTTTGAGATCGGTTGATGAAACCCTTTTACAGCCAAAGATCACGCGCATGCAAGTCAAATTGCATCAATTTGGAAAAGTTTGGTCGAGAACACTTGGAATGGGTCCGACTCGGAACATAAAAAGCAATCAGAAAAGACCTTTGCATCAGCAAGGGTCTCTATCGTTATAACAAAACAAATTTGTCAGTAATACCTCCGTCGGCGTTCACTTTGTTCTTCTATCAAGCTCTGCTTTTTCCTCTGTTTGTGAAGAAGTTTTGTTTGAAACGGAAACCTGAAGCGATTAATTCATGGCTTGAGAACTGTACTGAACTTTACCCGGCAGCATGCGGCAAACCCATTCACCGTTCTCAGTCCGGATGAGAAAAAAAAGATGACTGAGGTATTAAACAAACAGATAGCTTACTTACCGCAACATTTGAAGGAAAATCACTTCTTTGCATCTGCACTCATCTGTAAACTGTGTGCTAACCAGAGCTCGATTTGTCTTGTGTTTTGCGGCCTGAAACCGAGATGGAAATGAAATAATAATGAAAATAAGAATTTTTGATGATGCGTTATTTGTCCGTTACCCTCAACAATGTGTTTTGAGCTTGAGTCGGTGCTGGGAAATGCTGAAAGAAACACAAACTACATAAAAAGCGACTGAGCTATTTCGTCTCTTCAAGTCAAAATATGAAACCCGACATAATGCTGTCTGTAGCTTATGTTCTAGTTTAGTCCCTTTTATGCTAACAATTTCATGTCTACATTACCGTGTCTTGGCAATCTCAACAAAGGACAATCTGCAAACATCAGGCCGAGACCCAGATCAAGAGCTGGCCCCAATTTTGATACGCGGTGAATCACTAAATCCAATGTACGTTCTTGCTGGGAATTTCCTATTCAGTTCTTTTCCAAACACCAAAAATCTGTTCTATGGCTGACGAGCGCGGGCGGAGCAAAGGAGGCACCGAACAAGCTCAAACTGCTATGAAAAACGCAAAGATTGCTTTTATGTTTAGCAGGGCCTTTGTTAAAGTTTAAATAGTTTATGTTAAAAACGGATTCTAAAAAGAATGTGGGACATGCAGCGAGCTGCAGGAGATTGATATCCATCGAAACAACTCACTGATTCCATCGGTAGGATATGCTAGCAACTTTGCAAAATAATGACTTAAACAACTCCAACGCGAACTTTAAAATCGTGTTCTGAACTTCATACATTCGGCTGATTTGGTAGGCTTAAACGACTTCTGTTCTAGACGGAACTAACTTTGTCTGATAGAAGATTGCATTAATGGCAAATATCCCTTTTACCGGCGGGATTCTATTAAGGAAGTTAATATGTACAACAACAATCGCTGTAGCTTAGTTATCCGTTATTCAAATCGGTGAACCCTCATTAAATGTTTATAGGTTTCTTGTGAAACAAAGAATCAATACTGAATCCCCGGAATGCTCGTTGCTATAGTATCTGTCGGACCCCAACAGCTCTCAGGTGAAAACTACTGACATTTTATCAAATAGTTATTGTTTGTTTGATAATTCTTTGGGTTTGCGATACAGTCATTAACTAGCTGGTCCTAAACCTAATTCAGTTGGATTATTAAAGTCATGCACGGAAAACGTATTTAAAACACTTTCGGGAAGTCGATTCCAAATACTTTATCGAAGCAGTAAACAATAAAACCATTCTTCCGAATTTATATATATATCTATATATCGAATAAAGCATATATACCGCTTAATTGAAGGAATCGTTTTTCTATTCCACATAGTCCGATTCCGGAATGCGGCCAATCGAATACACCTTCAACTCACCCCTCGATCCCCCGCTGGGACGGACTTCAAGCTTTTCCATGCAGTTAGAATTTTCCTCTGCTAAAACTCGTGGAAAGCAAGAGTTGCATGATTTGAACTTCATCCGAGGCGTAAAATAACACTTTTCATTGAATCAGTGTGTGTATATACTATTTTATCGATATAAATAGTCGGGAACTTCAGCTACCATAGATGCGTTTCGTTCTCCAAAAAGATACAATTCTAACACAAAAATGTGACAGGTTTTTATAAAAACTTGTCACAAGCAAGCTACATCAGATATAAAAAACCCTTCCTTCCCTCTTAAAGGACACCAACGCAATGATGTTTTGATATTGGCCTCTGGATATACCTATAGAATTGTATGTATTTGTTTAAGTTGGTTGCGAGTAGAGACAACCTGAAACTCATTTGGAAACACTTCAGTATAGTTTCCTTTGACTTTTAATAGTCGCCAAAAACATGTTTGTATAATTTTTAACTACACTAAATTTTCAGCTTCTGTTGCAAAAAAATGATGTTATGGAGGCATATCAGCTAAAAGTGCACTGCATTCAGTTCAAAACAATGGAGAATACTTTCGACGGTGGGACATAGTGAAACCCTTTGGATTTTGTATTCACGGAGCTGTAGATGGCTTTTTCCAGAAGATTTCTTTGGCTTCCTGTTGGTTCAACAAATCATATTAATAATCCACGGGTTATTGCCAACTACTTCTTGAGTACATTCGACCAGTTGGGATGAGTACCCAGAATGATGAGGTGTGACAATCACGGTTCATTCCCCTTTGGTCACGGCAAAATTCCAGGACTTTTCCAGGTGTTTTCCAGGTCTGTGGAACTTTTTCAAGGTCTTGGTATATGGAAAAAATTGTGTTATATCCCCTCTCTTAATAATAATAATTAAACACACAAATACCACTTTCCTCCAGCAATCCTTCATTTGACACACTCTGATGTTCCTTAACAAAAGGAAAACTGCAGAAAACTTCTGCAATATTATTAAACAATACCTGAACAAAAAAATGTCAGGGTTTCATAACAATAACTTGGAACAAACTTCAGTATCCCTTACAAAATAACTTTGAATAAATGTCTGTTTAATAGACTAAAAATCATGTCCAAAAACCGACCAATCCGTAAAAATTATGCTAGATGGACTGCAGACTCAAATTCAAGGATTTTTCCAGGATCCTATGAAAAACCCTCCATTTTTCAAGGAATCCCAGGCCTTGAAAGAAAAATTCCAAAATTCAAGAAATTCCAGGTGGCGTACGAACCCTGATTCTATATTCTCAGGCTGGAAAATAGTTTTCAGTCTATCACTTTTAACATGAATGTAGTTTTTAAACTTGACACCTGGGTCATTCATGTCAAATCAACTAACGGTCCACAACACTTTATCTTTACATTTTCTTTATTTTGCCACCAAACTATCCCTCTTCCATTCAAATGAACAAATCTGAAGTTTTATACACAAACAGTTTTTAGAGATACAACCATTTCACTGTGGGAGGTAGGGATCAAAATTCACCCCCAAATGGTGGCCATTATTTTTTCACACGGTTTTCGATCCCAAGGTGTCTTGGAATAATGTACTCGGAAACTTGAAATTGTACCTGGTATAAGATTAGTATGCACAGATTATAGCACAGGTAGCCCAAGCTTTGTATGCGAATAAAGTACAAATAATCCTGCTTTGGTGTTGTGTTACAAATGAGATGTTATTTAAGCTAACATATTAGTGATCACTATTTTAAGAAAATGTATGGGAAATATGAATTATGCCATGTATTGCTCCAAAAAATAATAAAACTCACCAGTTGCCTTTGCATACTTGTGTCATTGTCATTCTTCATGTTTCTGTGATGTTTGGACACAAGTGTGCAAAGGTAACTGGTGAATTTTATTATTTTTTGGTGCAATACATGGCTTAATTCATATTTCCCATACAGTCGCTTAAAATGGCAGTCACTAATATGTTAGCTTAAATAATGTCTTGTTTGTAACACAACACCAAAGCAGAATTATTCATATTTTATTCACATAAAAAGCTTGGTGATTATAGATAAATCAAATATCAATCTTTATTAGTCACCCTAAAATTACAGAGACAATCTAAGTTCTGAAAAATGCTGGACCTACCCTTCACTGCAACCACATTCAGGAAAAAAAATTATACTTGTTTTTTGCTGGATCCCAATATTGTTTCTGCACCAAGTGTCCACCCAATGGCTTTATCAGTCAATCACTAGTTTCTTGTTGGTGGGCAAATTCTTAAAAATTGGAAAAAATGTTGCCTGCAGAAAAAGCATGTGGGCACAAAATATTGGTCTCTTTCAATCATTAAAATTTAAATCAGGTAACTCACCAAAAACAAGGGTTTGGCTTCAAACTTGGCATTATTGTTAATTAGTATGTGCCCTTTCAATTAACATTGGTCACGTGCTAATTAGACCGTTGCCATGGTTACAAGAGCCG
>JAOEHT020017946.1:0-14738 GCA_025448195.2 Parazoanthus atlanticus | reverse complement strand
AAATTACTGTTTTTTCATCAGTGCCAGAACAACAAAATAACATGACACACATGATATCATCCCAGAATACAAGAAATCAACAGTTTGATTGGAGGAAATGAAAAGTTTCGATTGTTTATTTCTTACTACGACAGTGATGAAAATGCCATTAGTTTTGTTTTAGAATTACTTTTTCATGGCTAACAGATAAAAATACAGTTGTACAAGAGAAACAAACATGTGCCCTCCTGTCCATCTGCTGGGCTTGCAACCAGAATTTGTGACTGAAAGTGGTTAAGTGCAAGCCTGGGTAATTGCTCTTCTCACAGTCTTCATTTTCAACAACTTGACTTGTATCACTTCCTAATGAAGTGTGATTATTAATTTTGTTCTGTGTTTGTTGTAATAAAAATAGAAATTTAAATCAGATTTTTAGTTTGTTTTTAACAGGATGTTTCTCCAGCAAATGTTTCTAAAAACATAAACTTTACAACTCTTTGAGATAATATCAACTGATCCCTTCTATCTTTTGAAAACATGTTCACTTATTTTGGCACCTGTCTGTTTTTAGCAACGACTAGTTATAAAATGCAAGACATTTTGATCCAAACTAATCTTAGACACTTTTTGAAAATTGATGTAGAATTTGAAAAGTTGCATTTTTAATTGGAAAAAGTGTACTTGGATCAAACTCAAAGACCTATTAATAATTCCATATCTAAGCAACAAGTTGACACTGGCACATTAATAATGCAAGTATAATGTGCTTTTGTAAAAAACCTAGCCAGTATGAACTGACAACTCATGTCCATTTACTATATTTCTCAAATTTTCTAATATATTAACAATAAACTACAATGTACGTTGTTATGCTGAAATATACAAGCAACTTGTTGATTTCATTAGAATTTGTAACTTTCAAAAGTTTCATACATTAGCTATGCTTTTTATACACGTAAATCACGCCAAAAAGTTCATTAATTAATAAAATACACATAATACAAATTGTTGCGTTTTAAACGGAACAAAATTTAATGCAGCAAAAACAGTTCGGACAGAATTGTATGTAAATAATGTTCAGACTACGAGTTAAACGAACCAAAGTAGAACAGTCATGAAAACTATATCAGAAGTCCCGGAAAGTTATTGGTCAGAAATATGTTTGCTCAGTCTGTCAGCGAGATCAGAGGAAGCAGAATAAATGCCTTTGGAATGAGGCTGATATGATTATAAAACTTTAAAAGTAGAAATTGTTTTTCGCGAAAGGCAAATTGGCTTGAAACGTGTCTCGTTTATTCTTTCACATTCCAATACGTAGACGTATATATTAGGAAATCTTAGCTCTAATTTTATAAGGCCAAAAACATTCCAACAAACCTTCATAAATTCGAGGACTGTTCCCGAAAGTCATGTAATCCTTATGAAGTACTTGCAGAGCACGTTTTAACCAGGATATATAAAAAGTTGGCGCGCGCGCGAACCTTGAATCAACAAGTTCGCACGCGGCGGTGTTCAATTTCATCGTTTTTGTTCAATCTCGAGGTATAAAGTTTGTAACACATACCTGTGCTTCCAGTGCTTTCAACAGAGTGTTTTCGTTTCCCTGCTCCAACGTGGTTTTGTGGAATCCCCAATAAACCACTGATCGAGTAAGAACTTTGTGCACTTCTTGGTAAATTTGCATGAGGCCCAAGAATATGGCCATGATGCTGCTGTGTTTGTTCGGCTTTCACAACGCCATTAATATCAGAGGGACTGTTTTCCGACTTTGGGCAAACTTTATCTGTGCTGTTGATTCGATTACGTACAATTCTGTTAATGGAGCTCACACTTGGGACATTGTCAGGCGAACAGCAGCCCTCGCTTAAGAGTCGATCTCTTATCTCCCACGCGAACATGGTCGGGTTTTGGCGCTTGTAGTCCGCAATTTTATTCACCACGGGACCTGTTGCTACTTTGGGCTTGCTTCCGCCAATAACACCTGGTCGAATGGAGCCCGTCTCGTAGAACCTGCAAAGAATCTTGCTAACGCATCCATGTGAGACTCTCAGCTGTCTCGAGATATCGCATGGACGAACTCCACTCTGAGCCAAGTCAACAATTCGTTGCCGTACGACATCGGGAAGAGGCCTTCCATTGACAAATACACCGCCGAGTTGGTTCACTCCTCCGTGACCTGCATGACAAAAGGGAGTTTGGTGAGCTGTGTGCGAGAAATTGTTTCACCGAGTTCAACATGTACTAACCGTCACCTTTCCCGGCATTTGGATGTGCCATGAGAGCCAGTTCGTTATGTTGCGCTCGACCGACTGCTGTATTTGATTTTGATCCAGAAACCAGTCAGGCGGTGCAGATATGCAGTCAGGCGTTACTAAAGACTCTCCGTCACCCTGCAGAAAGCGAAAACCTGTGAAAATCAAATAAAGAGGACAAATACTATCAGATTTCAGCAGCAAGTCATTGAAGCATATCACCAAAAAGAAGCAAACCCTGCAGAAAATACTCCACAACTCACTTGCACACCCTTCCTCACCTCGTGGCTCTCTGATTTTGCTAATAAATGCATAGGTTACCTTCTCGGGTTTCGAGCTTTTTTAGTGATTGACAGGAAAATAAGTTAACTTTGCTGATTGGCTCGGAAGCCATTTCAGTGTCACAATGTGCCAAATTTGGAACGGGAGAACAATAGCAGGCTTCTTAATCTGTCATTCAAATGTAGTTAATAAAACCATTATCGCTCCACCGCAGTTAATACTCTGGGAATTCTTTTCCATTGTTGCTCATTTATTATATTTCTAAACCACATAAAAGCCCAAAACCAATTGTATCCAGTCAGGCAAAAAATCTACACTTATGGCTGTTTAAAACTCCGAGTGATTGTATGTACAGAGTACCGAAAAATTGCAAGTGTTTGACAATTTAGTTGAGTAAGTGTTAACATTAAGACAAACAAGTTGGTTATCTTTGCGCATATTTTTTTTCTCAGGAAAGAAGCCTATAATTTTCAAAATTTACATAACTAAGCCCTTATAGCTTTTGTTTGTAGGTTTAGTTTCGCGCGTAAGATACCACAGAAATTAACCTAAATATAAAAGATACTTGAAAGTATGTATGAATACTCAACTAACTGTGACTGATTTCTGGTGTACTTTTACTAGCTGAACTCAATCTAGCGTAGCGAAGTACCTTAACTATTACCAGACAGCCGGCTTCGAAAAACAAGGCAGAAGAAGGGAAAATAATAAGTTTTAAAAACTGTTTATGTTTTAGAAAGATCGCTCAAAACAAGTGTGATGGAATGTGGAGCCTTTGTGAGTTGTAGCATAGAGTATCCTTTGTGAGCGAGCTACACAATGACCGTAGACCAACTCAATTAACTTTCATTTTATAAAACGCCATAACAAAGAGAGGCTTCTGAAGTCGTCGTAGCAACACAACTAAAGTCACTTGACATTTTCATTGTTTTTAGCTTCCATTTGAAGAAGGGTTGTTGTGCGGCATAAAATGGAACGGAAACAGAGTGCACCCCGCTGAGAGCCACTGTGCGTGTTTGGCTTGTTGGTCAATTTACTTTGTCTACTGCACTAATTTCATGCTAGAATGCTGTTTTAAAAACTTGAACTAGAAGTTATCAATTCCTGTAACCACAAACACGCAATGGTGGCTCTATAATCAGGGATTAATACCAATAGCACAGGGAAAGCACGCGGATTAGAAAACTCTTTCTCTAGTGAACCGTCCGATATTAGCTTTTCACTGTGTTGCCCGCAGGCAGATGGAAGACCTCTGACTTTTGATGTTGTCCAAGTTCTTATATAAGCGCTGATTAGTCGTCAATAATCTTGCTAAGAGACCAGCGGGGCGTGAGAAGCTAAACACCTTTTAATAAGATGAAGTGCTAATGGCACTCACTAGAGACGGCAGGAAAAAAAGTGGCGCACTGCATTTTATCGGGCTTTTACTATTGACTAATACAATTTCGTTCACTTTCTACAGAAATCCCTTTGAGACCTTCTTGATCTTTATCTTTCTTGAAGATAAGAGCTATTCACTAATTCAGTCTATTAGCCAATGAATGAGAAACACGGAACTATTTCGGAGATTTCGATTTCGACATCACTGAGTGAGGTGGGGAGGAGCCTAACTTCCGTGCGATTTTTTGATGAGATTGTAGCCGTTATCAATACGAACGACTTTGGAACGAATACAGATACACGATATTCGCCTCACCAGCTACAAGAGCTGCACTGACGACTGAAAAATGTTTCATAGATAAATAGCTCTAAATTCACCTTGATCTTTTCCGACTACTGTCATTTCAAGGGCCGAGATGTAACGATTCAAATTTAATAGCAGTGAAAAAATGAATTGCATGGTTTAAGGTTTCTATCTTGGCGTACTAATCTTCTTGTTTCACAGAAGTTAGCGTCGACCATAGGGAAATGTTTTAAATCTGGTCAAACGTGAGAAGCCCGGTGCGTGTGTCGCACGTGCGTCCGATTGCAAGTGCTTCTGATAATATTGCTACTGCCTACATGTCTGTTTCCACTGTCAAGCCCACTTGAAGATGAACTTGCTTCAACTGCAAAACCACCAAATAATCACTTACCCGCAATCTCTGACTTTGATGCGTTAAATGGATCACTGAATTTTCAGTAATCAACAGACAGCAAGTTAAGATCACCCAAAGGGTCAGCGAAAGATCAATTAATGAATTAATAATGCTTCGATAGAAGACACTAGGTATGTTTGTGCGTCACAGCTATCAAACCAATTTCTATGAACTTGATAACATTCCAACGCTCACGCAGACAAGGAACAATAAGTACAGCCACAGGCAAAACTGTCTTATTTTATTTAATTTTAGTTTATTTTCAAAAGGAATAAACAAATCACAGTAAAGAACTTTCGATTCTAAGGAATCTTTTAAGAATAAAACAAAGTGAGTAATGCAGTAAACTCCTTATATGATTAGAAAATCGGCACCCGAAACGCAAAATTACGAACAGAAACAACTTGTTAAGAACTGAATTCACTTCTTTATGGTTTCACCCATTTCTGCCATTTTGGTTTCTTGCGTCTAGCGATGTTAGTGACAGATGTGAGGACATTTTGCATGCATGAAAGGATGAAATTTTCTCTTAACGGTTTCCTAATAGAACGGATATGAATTTTCCGGCCAAAGCCAAGGACGCACCGCGAAAAATACACACACGATACTGTGCCGTTGGCTTTGGATTAACTTGACATGTAACTGCACTGATCATTAAACTAAACTAAAACAAAAGTTAGTAAGAACGTTAACATTTGTTTTCTTTCGCAAATCCACAAAAACAAATCAAATGCATCAAGAAGTTTCTCTTCGAAATCAGTTCTTTTGGATAAAAGTGTCCTCTGCTCAAATCTCCATCAGTAATGTTTGATATTTGTTCATATGTTTCTTTAAGCTCATTCCGCCTAATGAAAATCACCTTGTGGCTTGTAATTTACGTAATTAAATAGTGATCGTTTTTCAGCTTTGGTATAAACCATAAAGACCATACCGTCGTGTATTGATTCAAGAGACGCGCAAAGAATACTTTTCAAGCCACAAGGTCAGCACATTGGGTTGAAACGTTAGAGCAAAAAGTGAAAAGAAAGAGACAGGTTGCAAATATACAGTAATTGAAACTTTGTATACATCATGTGATGCCCCCATGAACCATGCATTCAGTGATGAGTTAGTATCACCAACTGAGTATAGTATAAATCGAAAAGCGGCAATCACGTGTACACTTATACTCCGGGGTAGTTACTCGACTGAATGGTACCCCGAGTGTGATCGGTCTTCTCAACTCAGTGATAACAAACAGATATAACGGTGTTTTATATTCATAACTGTTACTTTTGGCAAACAGGACAGCAAATATCAAATTTGGTTGGTGTATATAAATTTCGAGTGATAAGACAACAGAAAAATCAGTCAAGGAATCCGTTGTTTAATAATACCAGCGAAACTCCAGGTGGACCACTTAAAGCCAAATGCTGTATATATAGTGTCAGAATTGCACTGAATTGCCTTTTACGACATTCTTCGCGTCTTTTTCTCTTTCCCTCATGCATCATTTACATGTCACTGGAATCCTGTGAACACGCAAATTGAGTGCCGGCATATGAAGACAAACCGATATCAAGTTGAAGACTCTTGTACGCCCACGAAAGGCGGAAATTACAACAGCACGGCTAATAGATTCTTATAGCTGCATTCTGGAGGCAGTGTTGTGCACACGATATAAATGATTAGTTAAAAATTCCTCTACACAACTGATAAGCGACTTTCCACACTCCAAATAAATTTAGTCTAACTGCGGAGAAATTCATATAAGCCATACGTTATTGTACATATTCTTGTCTTCTTGCCCTTTCCTTAAGAAACAAAAGCATACAAATTGGAACATAAAGTCAGAAAATGCCTACTTTCTGTGCGCAGAAACCAAAATGGCACTTGTCATGTTCTGTTGCAAAAACTTTCCAGACTTTTTTCCGTAAATTTCTAAAGACGATGCCGCACGAATTGAATTCAGCGACGTTGCAAGACTCTAGTTGACCAGGTTAATTTTTCTGGAAACACACGTTTCACCAAACTTTGCCGCAAAATAGATACAAGGTTATACAACGTATAGCTCAAGCACAAGCGACTTTTTTGGGGCCCAAACGCGGCCGACTATTCCTTCGAAAGGTAGTTGGAGTTTGGTCACCTCCGCAACAAGCTGCATCACATTTCTCTCTCTGGGTGGCTGGTGTGTGCTCGAGTAACGCATATATAGGTCTCCAGCGATCCTCGTGTGTGTATTTACGATATTCTCATGCAAGAATGATCAGAGATTAAGCACCGGATCTTCGTTTATTTGTGGACAAACGTATGCAGTCGTGTGTAGCTTCGGAGTCTCTGGTGAACCAAGTGGATGAAGCGCGTGTGCCGGCAAACGACCGACTGCCAAGAAGTTCTCTCGGTAGACCGTGAAATCTAGCCAGTGGAGCTACAGAAGCATTAAACTGTTAAGCCACGGCATCATATCTAGCTGAACAATTGTAAACGTTAAACTGTCTTGTTTAGCGAGCGTGTGCAGAGTCGAAGCCATGCAAAGTGTTTCGTGATTGCGCGAGGAAACGAAAGGGACGCAGAATAAAATACAACAAAGTTTAAAGAACCCAGCAAGTCTAAACTCTAAAATCCTTCTATTGCAACAAAACAGGAATAATATAACCAAAAGGGTTCTCTTTCTGTAACTGTCCATTTGTTGGACAGTATGGATTGGTTTGTAGCTGAATTAGACTAAGAGCATGAAGTATATCAGTAGTTGTCTAACTAAGTCTTTAACCCGAGGAAGAACGATACAAGAACCATTGAACCATGAATAAAAATCAACTTCTGTCTTATGCAGTGAGTCAGATCTGTCGCGCTCTATTGCGAGTTTCTCATTCATTGCAAAAGATGTTTGACTCAACGAGTGAGTAGTCAGTGGATATCCGCTACGACATGGCTTGAAGATTTATCTTAAACAGCTGGTTGACTTGTTAGGAACCAGTGTCTGGTCATGCCTCAGCTAAAATGTTATTCATCCAAGGACGGACTGGCGGACAAGGCTTCTTATTATCAAAAGACTACACATTTAAAGTTAAAATTTCTAGAAACTGGGATGATGTTGGTTGTTCCTTTAAACTACGTGAGAGGAAATATAAAATATTTTCTTCTGAGTGCCTGCTACCCTATAAAGCAAAGAATAATCTAAAAAAATCTCCCAAAATATTGCTGCTCAAATCTGGAGAAATTTCGACTCGCTGAGTTATAGGAAGAGAGAGAAAAATCCCTCTGGCATAGGAGCGAAAAGGTATTATCTAAATTCAAAGAAAATTTCAACTCAATATTTACCTTGTATACAGCGACCACGGGAACTTGAGCAATCTCGGCTTGGTGACTTGTGATGAGGTGTGTGTGACGGTGGGAGTGCCCAGCCCTATAAATAGGGCCCTCAGTTTACTCTCTATTGTTATGTTGATGAACCGCTTCATTAACTTGCTGGCTAATATACCCCACTAATGTCTTGCCCGGAGCTATTTATTAGACAAGCAGCTTGACACGATAACAGCGAATAAATACAAGTTTGAAGAGCAGCATTTTGGAAGCTCACAATGTTCTTTGTGGGAGTTTTGGGAACTTTTTATGCTGCTGGCATAACTTCGTTGTGCAGCTAGAGTGTACCAATCTTCCATTTCGTGCAGTTCGGGTCTCCCTTTTCAATCTCCCCTCTCTTGAATCATAATACAACCAGTGTCTTTATTTTAATTCGTATTCAATGTTTTCAAATCTAATTGTTTCCCCATAAACCTTGGTGAAATCAAAATTTTGCCAACCCTTTGATTTGGGGAACACCGAATTACAGCAACACTTTAAGGAGCAAATCTGAAATTGTGTTGGTTTTTAATAGTTCAGAATCCCAAACTTTTTCACACAAAAGGATACGAGGAATCAAAACGAGTTTTGCCCGTAGGTATGTTTGATTCAATGACTTTTGAATACTCGTTTGTTCCTTAACCTTCACCCCCATCAATCGACTTAAAGCCGAAAATGTAGCGGTTGAGTCTGGGCAAGCAACATCTCCTAATTGGAAATGTCGTATCTTTACTCCGAAACTTACATCGTAAAGTCAACATAGAAAATAAAACAGAAACTGTGCAACAGAAACAAGAATTTTGGAGAATTTGTTAAATTGTTGATACTTTTGGTTGCAGTTATTATGTAAGTTTAGAACACTGGAACGCAATGATAGAAATCTAAGGGATCACAACAGCGAAAGACCGCCTATAATTTAACAATAACAAGCAGTGTAAGCTATTTTGAGTTTCATCATTATTCTTGGTTTTGATTCCATTCATTTTTTTGGTACAACATATTGTTTATTTTCACTTCAGCAAAGAATATATACTTTTCATAAGAATCACCAAACATCCTGTTTATTCGTTTACAAGGCTTTTTCAAATGAAATATCTCATTATGTCGTTTACAAGCATGTAAACAGACTCGGGCGATGGTACCCGAACTTTTTTTCATTCTCTTTCACTTCAAAGTGAATCAATGGCGATGTATCTCCTTAGATTTGTTGTGTTATTCGGTACTCTTTGAATGACAACTTACTGACAGTAATTATGACGAATGAGTGTCATTTGTCAGTCTTTTATCGATGTGACAGACATTCAACCTTTCTGGAGTAAATTTAAATAGGTTGTCATGACAGCAACAAGTACCCTACGCAGGGTCCTTTGATTTATATAAAGCTCCCGATCACGACATTCACATCACAAGCTCATTCATTTGTTTTGGATGCAATTCATATTTCCGGAATTTAAACATCAACCAACATCCTCAAAACAGGATTCTTCACGCAAAGTTTGCTACCCATTCATATACACGACTTTCACTGACTCAGAATGTCGAGTGCCTTCCTTCCCGAAACATCCTGATACTTACAAGACGAAATTCCTTCCTATTCAAACCACAGAAACGCTGTATGTTAACTTCTCTCTTTCTCCTTTGTTTCAGGCGAACATGCAAACGACTTTCATTGTAAAAAAATGCTTGCAACGAAAATTAGCCAAATCACTACATGGAGTCATTTGAATTAGCATAAAGACTCTACTGAGACCAAAATACAGTTTTGAAATTGAGCATAAACTCGTGTTCTTTGAAAATTAGATCAAATAAATTTCACTGGATGGCAGAATATTTTTTTCCTTTCATTGCAAGTTATTTGTTGAATTATTCCACCCTTTATATTTTTAGCTGACAATTGTTCTCATATATTACTATCAGTATTCGTCTCTTGGTACTAATTGTAAGTTTTGGAATGCTTAATCTTCTAGCATGCAATTTTTCACGTCCGATCAAGACATGCACTCAGTTGATCAAGTTATATTTCAGTTGTATATAAGTCTTGTTTAGTATGAAACAATAAACTCAAACAAAGCCACGGTAGTGCAATAAATAACACTGCTTATTTACATCAACGAAACGCCTTGCTCTTCTGTGCGAGAGAGTTGAGTTCAACATTCCGGAAAATGTTACAAGGCTTCGTGTAATATGAAGAAGTGGAAGTTGATTTTTTCAGGCAAGAAAGTCTAAACTAAAAGGTTAATTATGACATTCAAACCAGTTTGTTTAGGAATATTATAACCTTGACTAATATCGAACGATTGGCCACACTGATTTATACTCTATTCTTAAAACAATTAAGACTTAAATTTTGCTTATTAATTTTCACAAAAATGTTAGCCTGTAAATACCACCTGAAGTTCCCTTTTCTTCAGCGGCCAGATTTGGCTTCATTTCAGTCAAAGGTTAACTATCATCTTGTCCAACTAATCGGGGCAGAACGGTTCTGTGATCTTTGTTGCATGAGTGGCGACCAAGGACTGGCAAGCCACTAGATTTCAGTTTAGTTTACACTGGCCAAGCTGTATATCGGTAATGAAACACTTTTGTTCCTTGATTTTTCTCAGGCGTTAAAATATACTATTTTATTGGACCACTTACCAGTGTAAAGTGTTTTTACACCGTCTGTTCACACGGCATTGCATGTTTGCACGTGTAGAACGTAGAATGAAGCAGAACCAACCGAGGTGGTTTACTAATAATGCGCAATGAGCCTTACACTGTGTACAGAGTGCACTCAAGCTTGATTTCCGACCAAGTACAGTGAACATCATTGATTAAAACCATCGGAATACGGGAACTGAGTGCAGAAAGCAAAACCGTAATGTGGTTAGTTCGAAAATCCCCCGGCTGGAAACGAAACAACATTTCTTAGACATGGTGCAAGAAAACAAACAATTCATTAGATGAATGGGGCAAACATCTTACAAAGACCGAGTTGTTCACAAGCTATTGTTAAATTTTCAAGGATTGTTCTCATCCGGAATGCGCTATCGTGGAGTCAAGAGTTTTGTAGCGTTTTGCATGTGACTCCAAGAACTCGATCAAAGAAATGGCTCCTGAGTGACTACAGAATTTGAAAACTTATCAACTAACAAAACATTTCCACTTAAATCCGTAGAGTTATGAATAGTGAAGGAACAATATCACCCGCATTCTTCGTGTTCCTGCCTTAAGTGTTATGTTCCCGTTTTGAAAAGTAACGTTGGATTCTGGAACAAATATTTGCTAGGAAGGAAATGTTTCATTATTTTTTGAAAAACCGACTTCGATGACAACATTTTAACCGCTCAGCTTTATTTGCTTCCAAACGGTAAACCGGCTCATTGTGCTTCATGCAGTGGTTTCAAGTCCACGTGCTAGGCTTTTCGCAAACCGGCACCAACTGGTACCCAGGCTTCTATAAACAATTCTCCTTTGCAACTGACTGAAACCAGGTTCAAACTGTTATCCAAATAATGGCACACTTTTTGCGAATTTAGTTAGTAAACGTTTTGTTTATAGTTATAGTTATATTGAAAACACGAGTTATCGAACCATGATACGACAGTGACACATACATCATCCATTCTCGTTTATTATTGAACTCAAAAGTAATTATAAATGGTTCAACGGTTTTCTGGAACAACTTTTCCGAACGACCCCATTTCATTTCCAAATATAAAGCTCTAGGAATAACTCACTATCATTTATTTTTAATCAAACTGCAGTACCAGCTTGTCGACAGGAGAGGGCTGCAGTTCAAACGTGCATCAGTTAGTCCAAGACGATTCCTTATTATGAACACATGTACAGAGCACTGGGATAAAACCTACCAGGTCCGATTGTCATTGACCAGTCATTCAACGAGGCTTCTAAGGGATTGAACAAATTACGGAATCACTGGTAATGAGTTGATCGTCACTGAGGCAACATCGAAAAAAGAAACGAACTTTACTGATATGTTGTAAAGTAAAAGCATTGCCGTCACATAGTTGGCAATCAGTTGAAAAAAGACTCGCGATACCAAGAATTCTGCTTGATTTTAGTGAACGACTGAAAAGCGAGTAAACATTTTTTTTAAAAAAAAAAGAAAATCAGCGAGTGGTTTTTAATGGTTTTGACCATTTTACTAAAAAAATCGACAAGGTCAAGGTCTAGGCAACTTTATTTAAACATCAGTTTACAATACGAAAGAGAGAAAGTGTAAAATCTGTTTTACATGTTTGCCGTGTGGGAGTTCGACGTCTTATAGACGGTATCGATACCTCTTTTGATACTCTTTACTGAGCTCCATACCCTTAGGACACGTGGAAGACTATTCCACTGTAGCTTAATTAAGCTGGACTTTAAATAGTCGGCACCTAGTTCTGGTTTTGTTAAAGATTTCTTACCTACAGAATCCCTTAAACCATAGTTTGTTTCGCGAGCAGTAAAGAGATCCCGAAGGTAGATTGGGGTAAGTTTGTGCGTTGTTTTAAACATTATCATTGCTTTTTGTTTAGCTCGATAGATAGAAACATTGTCTCAGCAAAGCACTCCATCAATGAGAGTTTTTTGAACTGGCTGGAATCAAAGATTGGCAAACATATATACATTTATATATAACACTATTATATAACATGTATACATTTGTATATATTGTCTATATAATAATAATAATAATAACCATAATAATTTTTATTATTGTAATAATAACAATAATTATCATCATCATTAATACTACCAACAGGTGCATGATCATCATTGAAATTTTATTCATTTGTATTGCGCAAATATCAAAATAGAAATTCAAATGCACATATCAATCTAAATCTAAAAATTAGCGCAAACTAGTTCTAAGGCTAAATTTAAGTCAAAAAATCTAAATAATAGAAATGCTTTTCTAAGGCAATGCCTTCTTAAATAAAAATCTTGACCGACTAGCTTTTTTAAAAGTTTTTCTAACGATATGCAACTTTTTATGCAGCCTTATTGGAATAAATCAGCTTGACACCAATTTGTTATAATTGCAACATATTCTTTACTAGTTAGCCGTTACGTCTGACTCAGTTAAAATGTTCTACTGAAACAAAGTAGCCTGCTTAGCGTTGCGAGAAAAGTTGCACGAATGATCGATTGCAGCGTCCAACATATAACTATACCTTATAAAGGGCTGAAACAACAAAACCATTGTGAGATAACTCTGACAAGTTTCGGAAAGTGGATTCTGCAACGATAACAGGAACTTCTGTAATACGCTGCCACAGTTCGTGCAATGTAACTGTTCGTGTAATGGTACATTGCTTTTAACAGCATTTTAGATACCTGCATGTAGGATATTTGGATCTACATCACAGAATTTACTCATGCACAAAAAGACATTTTAAAGTCTTCGAACCCATTTCTCAGCAACAACAGATAGCAATGCAATATTCTCGAATCTCTGGAAAATACATCTCTGAGAGTTTAGGATTCAAAACATTTCCAGGGTGGGGGGCATGCCTCCGTATTCCTAGAACTTGGCCCTTTAGGAAAAATCCGGAAATACGAACCCACTTTCAAAAATCCTGGAGCTACCTACAATATTTGAAGTGGTCCTGGAAAGAGCCTGCACAACAAGCTAGAATACCGAATATCACACAAAAGCATGCAGTTGTTTTCTAAACGCCCTATAGCCAAATTTATAATGTTTTCAAATTGTTTAGTGTTAAATCTACGACAATCAGTGGATAAAGACTATTGAATGCAAAGGACCACACGATGTAAGATAAACTGTAGTCTACTGACTCGATGTTGGACCTCTTGTGTTAGACATGTATTTAATAGACGCCACCCTTGGTGTCTAAATAATTGCAGCTCCTCGGTACAGTTACTGACAAATTGTTTTTTGGTGGATGGACAAAAAGAATACTAAAAACACGAGCACATGTAAACATGTTATCTTGCGTGCAAGTGTTGGCTTTAGCGAGAGTTTATGGGCGTGGTGCACGCAATGGTGCGACTCGTGGTCGCATGCCTTGATCGTTTTTATATCTGCGGTTTTGTTTGATTGTTGGATGCTGACGTCATGTTGATAAATCTACGCACTATATAATAGTATTGAGCTAGTTCAGAGGGAGTGTTACCTAATAGTTTCCTACATGAAGCCCATTTCAGCCCCACCCTTCTCCTCCTGATAATGATTGCACAGTCCCTTATTTCAACTGGGTGTCCCAGTCAAGTCAATAGTGATCAAAAGGGTCCCCTGAAAACTACTCTTTACATCCGACAATTGCAATAAAATAGTAATTAAGAATCCAGCTATGGTGACTCTTGTGAATAACACAGCCGCTGTAGCAGAAAATGCACATTTAGCTGTTCAGTTCTGCTTTAAGCCGGGGTCTTGGAGAGTTGACGAGAGTTCAAACTCTCGCTCTTGTTTGATCGCCAACTCTCATGCACTCGCATCGACTCTCGTGCGCTGCATGTCATCAACTTTGAACATGTTCAAATTTCGATGAGAGTTTCACATGTTTTTTGAGCGACTCTTGTCTCTTGACTTTCATCCTCGTTTGACCGTGCGCATGAGAGTTGAACAAAACTCTCGTTCAAATCTTGTCACTCAGCTCTCACACAGCTCTCATGCTTGTTTGACCCGGGCTTTGACGCGAGGTAGAAATAGATTGGTGCTTTGCCGGGTTTGGGGTGAGCTACTTGATAGTGAATAGAGAAGGATTCCATCAAATCATACTCGTACTTGTTTTATACTAATACTAATACCAATACCAATACCAATACCAATGCCAATGCCAATGCCAATGCCAATGCCAATGCCAATGCCAATGCCAAT
>JAOEHT020017836.1:0-14741 GCA_025448195.2 Parazoanthus atlanticus | reverse complement strand
AGTAGTATCTATGCATTTTCAATATATAAAGTACATGTATCGTGCAATGCGATTTCCAGGATTGTCGAACGTGGGAACGTCAACGTGTCACTGCCGTGTTACTATAGAGTCTTGTCGTTAGTCAGACAGGTGTTGCAATCGAGTAGCACAACTATATATCATAATCAACTAAAATAACATTGTCTCACGGTTTCAAGCACCATGTACATATGTTTTTGAACAGATATTTAGTAAGAAGTCAAAAGAAATTTGTTAAACAGACTTGAAAAAATAAACTGCGAAATCAGTCGCAGACCGCTGCCATTTCTTCATGTTGTCGTCAGCACTCGTGCTGCGAAAGTGGTCATCACGTTCATGCTTCTCGACGAAAACATTTTGCCGGTCCACATTTGTTTTTTTCACACAATAAAGTATTAATAATGGATCTGCTACAAGACTGCTGTGCTTTGGGTTGCTAAATGTATGAATGAGTGGAGTTCTGGAGTGTAGAATTTGGTCAAAATTTGTCCTTTTGCGCGAGAGCCACAACTGGGTTGTTTACACCAACCCAAAACATTATTTTGTTATTCAAATCAAATTCAGTGTTTTGGAGAGAGCAAGATATACTTGATGTTTTGTCTAAAGGATGTTGTCAGATATTATTGCGTTTTTCCAAACGAGCGAAAAGAAAACGGATAATTTTCTGCTTGTTTCACGACTGATCGGACGCCAAAATGGCGTTTTTCAAACTTTTCTCGATTTTGAAAAAAATAAAGGCATGCATCTGAACAGACTACTTTGATTGCTAGTCGCTTGCAGGTTTTTTTGTTTCTATAAAAGGGCAGCCATATAGACTTCCAAACCTTCAGATATAAGTTGAATGTAAAAATATAATCATCAACAGAACAAACTATTTCAAATGTTCATTTATTTTCTACACACAACTAATCACCAAAAGTCTAAAACAGTTGAATGAATAAAAAGAAACATGCAGTTAAGAAAAAAGATGGATTTATTCATGGACAGTCTGATTAATAAAACAAAAGAACAAAACCAAATAAAGGGCATAGCACTGGCCCATAGATTGCTGCACAAGAATCTGATTGAAACTCAATAGCCGTTTTCACACTAGACGGATGGAAGAGTCCCTACACAGACAAGTTATCTGACGATTTGTTTGTCTTAGTGTGAAAGTGAGATGAAAAAGTCCTGTGTTGGTCATCCATAAATTAAGATATAAACAAACTCCTAACTGAATTGAATGCAAAGAGCTTGTTGCCCAGCCTTGTTCCTAGGGGGTTTCTGAACAAAAATTTATAAACCAAATGGCTGTTATCCAGTTTTTGGCGACTTCTATTTAACAGATGAAGGCATCTGTTTAGCGAGGATTTAGTAATACTTACCCCAGCTTAGCTATCATTAAGCGCACTTAGAACTCTTTAATTGTGATTAGCTATTCTTGGGTATGCTTTTGTATCTTTATGTATCTTTAGTCATCCTTACGCCAACTTAGCTGTCATAAGGCGCGCTTAGTACTGCTTAAGACCTAAGGATAACTTAGCTTTCGACAGCAAACAAAATAAACCAGATTATTCTTCGGGTATTTTTTCGGTGAGCTGTCTGCACGCAGGCACACAACATATCCAAAGGATAGCCTGAAAGCAGAATTAAGCCATGATAAAAAAAGGATAGCCAGCCATCACTAACAGAACAGCACAGTATACCAAAGAAAATAACTAATCGGACCGAAAGTGTGCTAAACAGTCCTAAGGATAGCTAAAGAGACCTAAGGATAGATAAGCATGTCTAAGAATAGCTAATCAGGCCTGAGGAGTAATAAGGACGCCTAATAATGGCTAAGCTAGACTGAGGTTAGCTAAGTAGGTCTAAGAAAAGCTAATCAGGCCTGAGGAGAAATAAGGACGCCTAATGATAGCTAAGCTAGCCTGAGGACAGCAAAGCAGGTCAAAGAATAGCTAATCACAATTAAGGAGTACTAAGCACGCCTAATGGTAGCTAAGTTGGTGTAAGGATGACTAAACATACTAAAGGATACCGAAGCAAACCCAAGAATAGCTTATCGCAATTAAGGAGCTTACCAGTGGGAATTGTCATAAAATAAAATGTGCGACATAATTCATTCATTGAATTCAATACGGTAGCAATGAGTGACACCGCAGTTCTGCCGGATTTGCGGCAAAGTCTGCCGTACGTACTGAGTTTGTAGACACAAATCCGACTTGCTGAATTAAATTGCTTTCAAACGTCGATTCTGCTGTGTCGAATATAATTCTAGGGCTGAATTGAATTCGACACGGAAAGAAAAGTGACCTTTTGAAGCGGGCCCGCTAACTTAAGATTTAGTCGGTATTTGTAACTACAGAACTGCAGTGAGAATTTCACTAAACTTTTTATCACCAAAACTGAGTAGAGGTCGGGGTCTTCCCGTAAGCACACTGTATTAGTAAAAGTTTTCATAACTTCGAACTGACTTGGGCAAATTAACCTGGTTCATGTACAGATAGAACGAAGTATTAAACTGGCAGAGTATCTTCTAAAGCCTTGTATGTTTAAAGGCGTACCATTTCGGGCAAAAATGGTATATGAAAGGACAAGGGGTTGAGCCTCCAGGCGGAGCTCCCCGTATAAAACTTTACTGAATACCCCCTCCCGCCTGAGAACAAATGGTATATCGTTACTGAGAAAAGTACGTGGACACAATTGGACCTTGTCACCTAGACTGAAGTCCACTATGAAGATCCTAAGAGGCCAGTTACTGTCGGTGACAGAGATCTGTGTTTTTAAAATCTTCTTGTCAAATATTTGTCAGTCTCAAAAGCAAAGTTAATTTGCATAATTTGTCCAAATGATGACGATGCGCCAAAACCTAGAATGTTTTTAATTTTATTAAGACTGACTCTAACTTCTGACAAAGCGCAAATCAATTTAATAGCAAAGAACAGCTGGGTATCGTTCGCGCGCGGATGGCACTGGGACTAACGAGGTTGGAAACTTGTGATCAAATTATCATTTCTCTCAAAGTCGAATCCGCCCTGACATTTTTCTGACAATTCGGATATATTTATCTTTGACTAAAATGAACTTGTCTACCAAATTGTTACTTAAGGGAAACTTAATCCTTAATTTTGTTGGTTATTAGGAGAAGTGGAAGGAAATATAAAGTTGGAACTGAGAAAAGTTTTAGAACACAACAAACATTGTTCCTCAGATAGCAAGTGCCACTCCTTCGATTTGAATTGTACAGAAGACAACAAACCGTTTGTCAAACATAAATATTAAAAAGGGGCATTTTCAGTAAGTGAATACCTAACATGGATGTCGCTAATTGACTCAATTCCTGAAAAATGGAAAGTGGTCACTAGAGGAATTAGCGACGTCACAGATTACCGGATAAAAGGAGACTATATAACAATCGCTGGTTGCAGAAAAGTGTACCAGGTATGTGACGGAGCAAAAAGTAACTGTGCAGTAACTGTGCCTCCCCCCCTCCCAAACTACTTTTTGTCATGATTACCCAGCATGCATTGTTTTGAAACACGTGCGAATGAGAGAGCGTGGAAATTGTTGTTTTTGGACCAAACAAGTAAAGGTTAACTTCACTGTTTTATTTGATTTATTTTGCGTTTACCTTCGATTTTGCCCCTGTAACATTTGGTGGTCCGTATGAGTCGCTTATGAGTCGAATCTCGACATGATGACATGAGGATTTGGACATTCTTTTTGTGGATAATTGTGGTTGTTTTGTGCTCGGCGGAATCCAAGATGGCTGCCGCAAACACAGAAATTGAGGGAGTACAGCTCGCGTTTGAGGGATTGATCTGCGAACTGGATCAAGGAAATTTAAATAGACTTGCTGGAAAATTGAATGTCGCGGCTGAGGGTGTACGGAAACTTCAATTAATCCGAAATATCAGGGACACTGTAGAAAACGAACTCAAAGACAAGGAGGCCACCGAACAAATCAATTTATTGAAGGAGTTGAGCAGTTTTATCGAGCATGGTGATGGACTTCCCCCACTGAAAGAGACTGGTTCAGGTAACAGTACTAACAGCGTAGATGAGCCAAAGGTGAGTGGCGTTAGTGTCAAAATGAAGCGAGAGTTCAAAATATATGGTTCTGTGTGTGGGGAGGGCAAGGATGGTCTGACGTATGTCAGCCTCGTACGACAGATCGACGCGGGTCTCAAAGCAGAATACCCTGAAACAGAGATCGTGGAGGCAGTAATTCGCTCGATCAGTCCCAGCCTAAAGCTTAGATCCTACCTAGAAATGATGTCAGATTTGAACCTCACAAGGGTGAAACAAATTTTGAGGGCTCACTTCCGAGAGAAATCTGGAACAGAATTGTATCAAGAACTGTCGTCAATTCGACAGGAAACAAAAGAATCCCCACAAGATTTCCTGATCAGAGCTATGAATCTGAGAGAAAGAGTATTGTTTGCCTCAAAGGCTAGTGATAGCCCTGTAAAATATGCAGCTCCACTTGTCCAATCATTGTTCTTGCATGTAGTAGAAATTGGCCTACAAGATGAGGCAGTTCGAGCAAAATTACGCCCTTCTCTTGCGAAATCAGATGTGACTGACACTGAACTCATGGAGAAATTAAATTTGGCTGCATCGGCTGAAATGGAAAGATACCAGAAGGGGGGTAATGCTAAGAAAACACCTGGGTCTAATGTCAGTAGGGTAGGTGTTAAAGAAGAACCCAAACCCCAACCTAAGAAGGAAGAAAAAGCAAACCAGCTCATGGCAGCGCCAGCAGCGGTTCAATCTTGATTTGGCATCCCTGAGGGAGGAATTTAGCAAGTCCCAAATCCAAGCAAGGGAGGGTGGTCGAAAATTCCCAAGGGGTGGTACAGGAAAACGCAGGTGTGAATCATGTCAGAAGGATCAACTGGAATGTGATCACTGCTTTAAATGTGGTTCAAGTGAACATTTTGCTTGAGGTTGCAAACAGAATGTGGGAAAAGGGCGACAGCTACCACTGCGGGACAGGTAGTAGCTGGGAACACTGGTAGAACGTCCCAGACATGTATATATTGTGGTTCACGGGAGGGTAACAAGTCCCTACGTCAGTGTTCAAGTTGTAAAGCTGTAAAATATTGTAGTCATAACTGTCAGAAAGCACACTGGGAACAGCACAAGAACTTGTGCCAAGCAATTAACCATTTATCTGCTCAAGAGAGAGTTACTGTTAATGATAACAATGGGTCTTACATTAGTCACCTGTCACCTAAGCAACATGCCACTGTGATAAGGTTGGTTGGAGACAAGTGTACTGTTAACTGCTTACTCGGTGGTGTCTCCACTGAGGCATTATGGGATACAGGTGCCCAAGTTTCCCTTATATCTAAAGAGTGGGTTAACCAGAACTTACCAGGGATTGATATCAGACAGATAAATGAGCTACTGGACGGGAATGAACTTAACCTAAGAGCTGCAAATGAAACCATGTTACCATACGAGGGCTGGGTCGAGATTGATTTCTGTTTGTCAAGCAACACAGGACATGTAGTATCTGTCCCATTTCTCGTTGCTAGCGACCAATTGAACTGTCCAATAATTGGGTACAATGTTATTGAAGAAATAACCAAGCAGTCAACTGACAGTACAGTTAAGGACAGTTTTGTGGATTCCCTTAGTGCAAGTTTATCTACCACAAGTCAGGACAATGTTAAGACTCTTGTTAATTTCATCCAGGCCTCTACCTCGACCGAAATTTCTTCTGTTAAAACAGTTAGGAAGAACTTCATTATTCCACGTGGAGAAACAGTCGGTGTTCAGTGTCGTGCCAGTGCAGAAGCTATTGACAGGAAAACCCCAGTCCTGTTCGAACCAGACATTGAATCACCATGGCCCACCGGTTTAGAAGTCCCAGAATCATTAGTTACTGTTTCAGGAGGAAAGTCTGTTCGAGTGAGTTTACAGGTTACAAACTCTACCGACCATGATATAACCCTTAAAGCACGTACATTGTTAGGCAAATTACAACCAGTGAAGTCAGTAACTCCAATGGAAGTGATAAGAAAGGATTTGCCAGATAACTCTAACAATGTCAATAGTGAACAGAACTCTGAAACAGGTAGTAGCAAGAATGATTTCCCTGTACAAGTTAACAATTGTAGTGTTGAAAGCAAACCAAACCCTAGTGTAGATGACACAGTAAATGACTTTCCAGATGTTGATCTTGAAAACCTCACACCAGAACAGCAGGAAGTTGTTAGGAATATGCTCAAGGAAGAAGCAGATTCATTCTCGAGAAGTGATGACGACATTGGGTGTGCAGAGGGGTTACAGATGAATATTAATTTATCGGACACGCGTCCAGTTCAAAAGAACTACACCGCTGTTCCAAGACCCCTTTATCCTGAAGTCAAACAACATGTCGAAGACCTGCTCAACAGAGGGTGGATCCGGAAGTCGCGTTCGCCATATTCATCACCCGTGGTTTGTGTTCGGAAGAAAGATGGTAGTCTTAGATTATGTGTTGACTATAGAGAACTAAACCAGCGGACTGTCCCAGACCGTCATCCGCTACCCCGTGTCCAGGCAACTCTAGATAATCTTGGGGGTAACCAGTGGTTCACTTCTCTAGATCAGGGAAAAGCGTACCATCAGGGTTTTATAAGTCCAGAGAGCAGACCGATGACAGCATTCATCACACCCTGGGGACTTTATGAATGGGTTCGTGTACCGTTCGGATTACGGAATGCCCCTGGGGAATTCCAGCGTTTCATGGAGACTTGTCTCGATGGACTGAGGGATGAATTTTGTGTCCCTTATCTTGACGACGTGATCATTTTCAGTAAAACCTTTGAGGATCATGTTGAGCATGTACGACAAGTTCTTAGGCGACTACGAGCTCATGGAGTAAAGCTGAAGGTAAAGAAATGCAAATTTTTCAAGCATGAAGTTAACTATTTGGGACAAATTGTTTCTTCAGATGGTTATAGGCTTGACCCATCAACTGTTGAACCGGTACTGTCCCTGAAACATAGCAGGCCAGCAACGGTAGGTGAAGTTAGAAAACTACTTGGACTTTTGGGTTATTATCGACGGTATATCCCAAATTTCTCCGTGATTGCCAAGCCTTTGTATGACCTGTTGAAAGTGCCAGACTTGAAGAGAAAAAAAACAAAGTGTTCACAGAAGAGTAGTAAGTCAAGAAAGAACAGTACAACAGTTCCATCTTCACAATCGGTAATGTGGGAAGAGAAACATCAGGGTGCTGTGGAGAAGCTTGTTGATTTCCTGACAAATCCACCAATCCTTGCTTATCCTGATTACAGTCTTCCTTATGTCTTGCACACTGATGCCTCAGAACAGGGACTTGGAGCTGTTTTGTACCAGAAACAAGAAGGTAAGATGAGAGTTATTGCTTATGGATCCAGAACATTAACTCCTGCTGAACAGAACTATCACCTGCATTCAAGTAAGCTTGAATTCTTGGCATTAAAGTGGGCGGTCACTGAACAGTTTAGAGATTACCTGTACTATGCTCCACATTTTACAGTATACACAGATAACAATCCGTTGACCTATGTTCTTACTTCGGCTAAACTCAATGCGACTGGTCATCGGTGGGTTGCTGAACTTTCTGATTTTAACTTTACCATTAAGTATAGACCTGGTAAAGCTAATCAAGATGCTGACTCATTGTCTCGAATGCCAGTAGATATTGAACAGTACATGAGAGAATGTACAGATGAAGTAAGTCAGGAATGTGTAAATGCAACAGTTAAAGTAGTGATCGCACTGAGAAATGGTGATGTAGCGTGGGTGTCCTCTGTATCAAACCGACCCGAAGTTATGGTGGACATTGAACCTGATATCGATTCACAACCACTGGAATTATTATTCTTGTTGGTGCAGTCTATGTCCATATTTAAAATTTAGTTCTTAGTAAGATCAATTAAATTCAAACAAACAAGAAGATTTCTTCAAGATTAATGTTTGAGTGTTTCTAATACACCAGTTATATAATCCGACAATTATTAAAGAGCAAGTATCAAAACTCACCAATCAAGGTTATATAAGTTGCTATTTGATAAAAAGCAGGGAAAGATGGGATGGGAGGGAGGTCTTTTTGAAGGTAGATAGTCCTAACCAGGGGTAGGGTCAGGTACCCAGTGTACATGTACATACACTGTACAGACTGCATTATTCTGTTTTAATCCCGTGTCTCATTTGTTTCTACTTACCAGTAAATTTTGCCATGTGGGGCTCCAAGTAAAGTTTGCCCAGATCAACAGCAGACATAACTCTGTAGTCATAGAGATGAAACTTCTTCTTGTGTGCTCCAAAGTTGTTATTGATGCTGCCATAGTTCAGGTTGAATCCCTTGTCTCTGTCCCAGTGTGTTCCACGAACTTGAACATCAATGTTCCGGCTTGTCTTCAGAGAATTATAAAACGTTGAAATCTCGACACCAACAAAATCGCGTAAGGCTGGCAAAAGCACATGGTTTAGGGTAATCCCAGTCACCATCCATCTTTTTTTGTTCTCTTCAATGTCAAAAGTACTTACTGTTTACAAAAATAAGAAAAGAAAAGAAAACTTGTAAAAACAAAAACAGATCTGACAGCTGATCTACAAAACAACACATCCTGTAATTTAAACTAATTTATACAACAGGCCATGCATGCTATACATCTCTGTATTCCAAGAGGACTTGAAACCATAACCTGATTTCTTCCATAGTGCGTGCTCATTCACCACTTTGCTGGCAATTTAAGCAATGATGCACACATGCATGTTCTGATTGGATGAATTCTGCAGTTTCACTTTTGGTTTATTTAAAAAGAATACATGCATGAAACAAGGGCTTGAAATAGGAAAATTTTAAATTGCCATCTTAATTTTTGATCTGTTATTTTAATTCTTAAGCTGTCAAAAGTTTTAAGTTATACACACTTAAATGTAACATTAATAATCAAATGAATATTTTTGTTTTAGTTCACAAAATAATACAGACAATCATGTCTCTTCTTGTTTAACAATATTTTCAAATTGGACTATTCATGCAATAAAAATGACATTTTTATTGTAAGGACAACTGGTTTAATGAAAACTGCGAACCAGGAATGACTGCATGTTCACTTTTGGATTTGGCAGTCCAAATATTTTTGGCCTGCCAGTTCCCCAACTATTATGGCCTGCATTTTGGCAGTTGACAGGCCGCTATTTCAAGCCCTGGAAACTGTCAATTCGTACATATACTGTAGCTCCACTGCATGTAGAACAAGTAGCTTTTGAAAATAAATATTTAAGTGGATTTTTTCCTGTTAATTTAATAACAACTAGTTATTCAAACTGCTAGCAAAGGTTGTCTACACATTTTACCTACTGCTGGTTAGAAAAATTGATCCAGGATAAATTTAAAATGACCTGAAATAAATTTTGACCTGTTATAAACATATACACCCATCTGCTTTACACAAAATCAATATAATCAATATGTATACACAGGTAAACTATATACAATGATATACAGGCCTATACACGTATATAAGTTGAATACAGGCAAATGGTACTCTGTCCAAATGATGGTCTCCCAGTATGTCTCCAGTATGTCTCCTCTTGTAGATTTTTATTGTTGCATTAAAAAAAAGAATTAGAGGAAGACAAACTTCTCAAAGGTCCAAAATTTATTTTAAAACGTTTCGGACTTTGAAATCATGCGAGCTTGCAATTAGAATAAATAAGACTCCACACACCCTCAAAGATTTTACTTTCAAAACATCACCGGGGATTTAGAACAAATTCTGTTACAGTAACGTGGGATATATAGGTACTGGGAGGCCAATTAAGCACCTTACAGCCATTCGACCTTAATAAGCCATGCAAATTTAGACAAAAAATTGCATCAATTATACCTAATACTGTACCTTTGGCAGTGGAGGTCGATGGACCGGTTGGTATGATCACAGGGGTTCCACAGGTAGCTGGTGGTACTTTCAGAATTCCCACAGGTGGCCCAGGTGTACCACTTCCACTTGCCATCACCTGTAATGACAAAACCATGCATCTTCATTATTGTTAAAGCTATTTTTGAATGATGGGGAAGAGGTGGCATACCACTGCATGTACAGATAGCTTAATATAAGTTTAGTCTTAAGGTTAAACAACCTTTGGCCGCAAAGTTTTCCGTACTGATTTACTAGCATTGGTATCTATAAACAAGTCAGTATTTATACAGAATCCTCTCTCCCTTTCTCTGATATTTAGAAAATTGTTCTCCATTACATGATTGTTTCAAAAAGTGAACCCCTAATATTAGCAACTTGTACAGTACAACTCTTGCATGCAATCTACTTTAAATTATTGGCCATGCTTTAGCAGTTATTTACACTCATGCAACTTTTAGCTCATAACACCACAAAAAACAATTGCAAAGTTTCCAGTTTGCCACTTGGGAGACTGGTGAGAGCAACAAGCAAAAAAGCACTCACTGACACCAAATTTGATATGATTTTCCCAAGTACCACACCCTGTTGAACAGTAAGTCCACATATAGTCCATACAGAGGCACTCCCTATAGCTAGGAAGCATAATTTTATTATGATAACAATTAATGAAAACTGAAAAGTTACTGCATAAGTTTTCAGATTTTGGCTGATTAGAAATTTTAAAACAAAAGTTGCAATAGCCAAACTCTTGGGTGTTCAAGGACTGCAGAGCGAAGGGGGAGGGGAAGGGTTTTCGATAGTAGTCTATTTATTTTTGTTCTCTTAAAAAGTGTAAATGTTATTGAAAAAGAAAAATGTTTGTTCACCTCAGCACAAGCAGTTGTTCACACTATAACATTACAGACCTGCCGAGAGCATCACAGCAAAAAAATTAAACAAAAAAATGTTCATAAACTGAGATTGTACAATACAAGTTTGCATGGTTATATGTACAATAACACAATGCATAAACCATTGGGCACTTCTGGCTGCGAGGCTGACCAACAAGACAGTAATATTGTAACTAATGCAGCTTCCTACTGTCTGAAACCATGTATACAAGATGAAAGCTACGAAGTTACTAATTAATAGTTCATGCATATTTATCCCAAACCCCTCCCCCCCACGGTCCATGGTTCACAATATACAAATGTGACCAGATGAGGTTCGGATTTGTTATGGAAACAAACTCAGGAACAAATATTGCCACTGACAAAAACACTTTAAATATTTCAACACAACAAAATAAAAACCTTGGGCGAATGCAACGTGAACTAGATCGATGTTATAGAAGTTCTTGTCTTGAATTGACTTGCAACTGACACACTTCTAACTTGCAACTACTTTGACCATTGAATTGAACTAATTTTACCAGACTATTTATTGCTAAAAGACAGGAAACTGTTGCATTATGCTGTGCTCATAAAAGGGCAGATAATGAGTCATAGCAAAATGTGCGGGTTGTAGTCACTCCAAAGGAAATGAGTAAGGCATTCTAAAGTACAAAGTCGATTTGCTAAGGAAATAAGAAATGCCAGTTGTGTTAGATCACTGCTACAACTAAGCTTACAGGAAAATATAGGAATGAGTTATTCCCATGTTAGGAAATATGTGGCTATCACACACTTCCTCTGTAACTATCACTAAGCACAACTAATTCTACTTTGTCAAACATATTATAGAAAATACAGAAATAAACTTAAAATAAAGTGACTTGGCCACACAAACCTGTGTGAGGTTACATGCACTGGTTAAAAATTGTTGACTGATGAAAGTTATTTAAAAAATTGTACCCAACGTTTCAGCTGAACTTTCAGCCTTCCTCAGGAGTAAAAGTGAAAAGAAAGATCTTTGGCAGCAATAATGGTAGTTCATGGTGTTATAAAAACATTTTTCAATCAGCAGTACACCTGGGCAGTATACAAATATAATAACTTGAATTTAAACTCATATTTTAACTTAATTTTTGCAAAAACAAAATATTTCGCAGAAGTATACTCTGACCCAATAAACTGTTTTTGTTTGCAACGCAAAGAATATATTATGTGTCGCAGTTATTTTATTGTTTTCAGTTAATATTAATTTTTAACTAGTTAATTTTTTCTAACTAGTTAATTTTTTCTAACTAGTTAATTTTTTCTAACTAGTTAATTTTTTCTAATTAGTTAATTTTTTTCTAACTAGTTAATTTTTTCTAACTAGTTAATTTTTTTAACTAGTTAATTTTTTTAACTAGTTAATTTTTTCTAACTAGTTAATTTTTTCTAACTAGTTATTTTTCTTCCTAACTAGTTAATTTTTTTTTCTAACTAGCTAATTTTTTCTAACTATTATACTTTAAATATACACACACACATTAGTTAAGGTTGGGGTTAAGGTTAAGGTTAGATATATAATAGTTGTAATATATGGAACTTGCATCGATTCCAATGTGGCACAGTTGATAGAGAGTAAGCTCAGAAGCCACAGTGTATGGGTTCAAGCCCTGGTGTGGACAACAGGTTAGTAGATTTAGTAAAAAAATTCTAATAGAGTAGCTGCTGTGTGATGTAGAAGTAGTAATAATGCAGTACAGGGGGAGAAGTAGAATTATGGCGAAAGGAAGCGAGGGGAGATTGACTACAAACAGTAGGTGAGGGGAAAAGTGTATTTTTCCTGTTAATTTAAAATCAATTAAATACTCTAAAAGAAAAAAATTAACTAGTTAGAAAAAAAACTAACTAGTTAAAAAGATATTACCTAGCTAAAAATTATTAACTAGTTAAAAAAAGCAACATATACAACATCAAAGTAAATTTCACTTTATATTTGTTTACGAAGAGTCGAAGACATCTTTATCCGCTCTCTCTCTCTCACACACACACACAAATGGAACGCATGACCGCACAAGATCACGTCTTCTGCGTTTTTTTAAATTATGCAAAATTTTGCACAACTGCAGGAAAATGTCACGCACACCGCGCGATAAGTGGCGAAACTTTTATAACACTTGCGGCAACGCACTGGAAATATTATTTGGGAAAAAGGTACACGATCATGATAGTTTCGAAAAATTAATTTATGTTTCGCTTTGCGAATACATTTTTGATTGTTTTACTTTTAGAATTATTAAGATAACAAGAAAATGAAACCAATGTCATTCCAGTTGTCCTTCAACATTCAATCGAAACACTTCCTCGATCGATATCGTAGTATGCGATGCGAACCTGTCAGAATCCTTGAACTGATAAAACCCAAAGCCTAAATAGGTTACACTTTTTGAGGCTCAATCGAGAACTTTTCTGCCTATAGCACTTCTTCGCGCGGCGCGCACTATATTTCTCTGATGCCTCGCCAGCCTCGCTCAGTTGGCTCGTTGACAATTAATTATTATACTTTTTGTTTTGGGGCAACTCGAGGTCAACTCGAACTCATATATTACCATTTCTCTCATTGAACGGGTTTACCCACTGCATAAACGTATCTCGAATATATAGTTCTTTGCAACTGGTTTCGTTGTGTCGCTGTTTCGCGTTTCGTGCTTAACTTTTAGCAACGACCACGCAAAGTTACTTTCACTTTCACTTTCGTTTTAGTTCACTAATAACACTATAAAATGAGTAAATCAATTTCTCCTCTTAGCTTAGCTGAGCACTTTTCTAAGTTCAAAACTCTTGGCTTGTTCACCCGATTTGTCAAATTACCAGTCGGTATTTAAATAGAGAAATGAAGCCAACATCTAAAATCTAAAAAGTAGCTAAAAGTCAGAGTACTCAAAGAAGTTTGCATGACCATGTTCGTGATCAAAAGAGCGGGCTAACTGTTTCTTCGCCCTGACAGTCACAAAACGAGAATGTTCAACACGTTTTCACTACACCAGTACAACTACAAGTACAAGTGAGATATGACATACAGTACCCACCCATCTAAACTCTTCTTTCCTCGATCGAGGCTTGAAACCGCGTTGTTCATGTTAACGTTGTGACTGATTCAAGTCCTTGCGGTCAACTTTATGTTTATCCACAAGATCATAGTTGGCAGTCGATCATCATGTCCATGAAAGAGCTAGCACTACCACTGTAGATGATTTGGTAAATAGTCTATATTGTGAGAGGAGCTGCAGTATTAAAATTCGACCTGTCTGCAGCAAATCTTCTCGCAATCGCGTGAGGGCCGAAATCATTTACGCTTGACGGCCCATATGTAGTTGACTGGGCCGACCAAAACCAAAAACATTTTTCCTCCTCGGTACGTGAAGGAACGATAAACTCATATTACTCTATCTTCATAGCTGTATAAATCCGATCTTTATTATTGTTTTTATAATAGATTTAGATGCATTGTAAGTTTACGCATTGAGGCTTGCATAATGCGTTCTAAGACCGTAAAAAAAGTGGACTTGTCCGGCTGTCTTTTTGTTGTCTTGATGAACCTCTGAAACACAAAAAACACGAGTTAATTTTACAGACACTGCCATATAAGCAGCCTACAAGTTTTTTGACCCCGAATCCCTCATAGTGGAGGAAAGAAAAATCTGTAAAGCCTTTTTGAGTGATTTTCTATCAGTTCTTGCTTGATTGTTCTTTACTCAGCAAGGGCGGCTAGGTTTATATAAAGTCTTGTATGTCCATAAACTCGTATGATAACCGTATGTCCTTCACAAGCCACCAAGAAAGCCACTAATCCTTTTAGTCAATTCCAAAAAATGTGTCCGTTAAAAAGCCAAATCGTAAGGACTGAACATCGATCGAGACAAATTGCAAAGTCCAAAGTTCCGAAGATACGTTTCCAATTTCCATTGACATCGGCATAAGT
>JAOEHT020017725.1:0-14744 GCA_025448195.2 Parazoanthus atlanticus | reverse complement strand
AAAAACGAAAATTCTTAAATTATTCCGAAAATTCCGAAAAAACCGAAAATTCTGAAAAAACGAAAATTTCTGAAAAAGCAAAAATTCCGAAAAAACCGAAAATTCTGAAAAAACGAAAATTCTTAAATTATTCCACTGAAGCCTAGGGGAAAATAAAAATCTTAAATTATTCCGCTGAAGCCTAGGGGAAAATAAAAATCCCGGGTATAATTTATTCCATATACTACTCCCACTGAACACCTACAATGTGACGCCGGGACGGTTTTAACAGTCTTCCTTGAGGCATGACAAAAATATATTAAATCTAGGGTATACAGTACTACATTGAAAATACATACAAAGCCAATAATATAATAATAATAATAATAGTAATAATAATAATAATAATAATAATAATAACTTTATTTACCAAAAACATTGCAGCCAAGGGGCTGAATTACATATTAGTTTACAATTGATATACGCTAAAAATTTGAAGGGAATAAAATTTAAAAATTTGCTTAAAATGTTATAAAGGTTACAAATATGCCTTAATTGAGTTAGAGACAATAAAACTTATCTTGAAACGTTCAGTTTTGAACCTCGGAGGATTAAATGCTTTGGTTTTTCTGAGGTTCATGTTCTCATCTCATATCATATGTTTTAATCCTTTTAGTCAAAAGACTATACAGGATGTTAAAAGGTCAGGATCAAGGTGGGGTTCAGATAAATCTAAAAACTAGAAAAAAGACAATACTAGACTAGGCAAATAAGCATCTGATTTGGGGTAACGTGAGTCTCTGAAATGACTCGGGACTTGCTGCTGTTAGAGTCTCATGTGCGAGAGTGTTCCATAATGGGATTGTTCTGGGGAAAAATAATATTTATAGGCATTGATGCGTGTTGTAACATGTTTAAGCTTAAAAGGATCTTTACTGCGGGTTCTTGCATCAGCGTATACAACAATGTCAGGAAAGGGTACGTTCACAGAGTTATTAAATCCTTTGTACAAGAATGTTGCAGCGTCCAAATGTCTACGCACTTCGAGCGTGTCCCACCCGAGGGATTCTCTCATGGCAGTTACTGAAGAGTATGTTGAATAGTCTGCGCAAACAAAGCGCAGAGCACTACGCTGGACAGCTTCCAGTGAAGCAGTGTGTTGTTTTTCGTGGGGATTCCACGCGGCTGATGCGTATTCGATGTCTGGTCACACAAGAAAGTTGTACGCCTGTTGTTTCACTTCTTGACTACATTGAGATAGGTTTCTGCGTAGGAGGCCTAGCAATTTTGTTGCTTTGCCTTTCACTATCATCTTGAATCAGTATTCCGAGGTATTTGTGACAAAAGATGGGTTTAAGGTTAGATCCTAAGATTTGATAGTGGTAAGGTACGGTGGACCTGGATCTTGTGATCGTCATGGTATTACATTTAGTTAGGTTGAAGTTCATTTGCAATTTTTTGCCCATGTTTGACAAGGTGTTGATGTCCTGTTGGAATAAGTTGGCATCTTCGACATACATGTTTAATTCCACGTTTACATAGAAGTTCTCATGCTGGTATGAAAGTGCGGTAAAAACATCGGCGGATCGAAATTATGAGTCAGCTGATCAGCTCAACCAACCCACTTGCCTAATTCCGTACCAGAATGAGCCCGTACCTCCTTTACATGATACTACGGCAACGTGCGGCCAGATTTCATTCCGGAACGAACATTTCGATCCGGTGCGACTACCGTGATGAACTCGTTCTGGAATGACTCGTACCAGAATGAGATTTTAGAAGGTATCATGTAATCAAATATTTAGACTCAGTATGGAACCGGTCTGAGGTCGTACCGGAATGAAACTCGATCCGGTATCATGTAAACACCGCCTAAGTTACAAGAAAGAAGCGAGGTCAAACGCTATTAATTGTCGAGTATTATAATTTGGTAAAACCAGCAGTTGCTATCTACCCTAACACAACTGATTAACCAGCTGTTGTTTCATTCACATAGCCTCATTCAACATGCATTCAGGCAAGTTGAGTTAGACTAGAAAAATTCAACTGTCTGAAACAAATGTTCATAAACTGACTACAACTAAACTGGTTACGAAAAAATAGAAGCTTTCTGGTTAAAAAATCTCAAAGTTTTAATATAAACAGATTAACGTCATTTTGACTGAAAATACGGGATATTGTTCTATTTTACTGAACTAACTGATTATTACGCAAAAAATTGTCAGATTTTTATATATTTAACTTCAGCACTTACAATAGAGGAGATTACAATAACAAAACTAAGTGCTAGGGATTTCGCAACTGGTTTCCTCAATTACTGCGGTCCCTCAGTAAAAACAGAAAAAATCCAACTATAAATAATACGGGTCTAGTTTAAGTTACCTATAGGACAGTTACAAATCAATACAAATTTATGGTATTAAACTCTTAAAAAGAACCCAAATTATTAAAAACAAATTTATACCTGTAAACAATTATGGAAAAAAAACATGAATATTATAAGCAAATAGCGGAAAGGGTAATTATATGATATAACCTTATATATTTGTACTATTTCTAGTTGAAACCAGCACCAAAAGCTTGCAGACATATGGAAACGCTCTACAAATGTATGGAAATGGCAATGGATAGACTGTATATATTATGCAATCGTTTCTGGAACGAGACAAAATTCATTTTATCAAGTTATAATCTCACGATTACGATATTGTATAATAAGAAAATTGCTAATTTCCTGAACGTTTTACCTGTTCCTTTGATCCCGAATTATATAACAAGACACGCCATGACTACCCTTCAATTTTTATGAATTAGTTACGTACGTTACGTTAAACTATTTTCAACCAAAAGTTTGTGTATTAGCTTTACTTCATTCCTGTTCATCATATGAAATTCTTGCACAAAAATACGAGCTCTTCTCAAATTTCTAATTTTTCGTCAAAATTGATGGCGTAATAGATAATGAGATAAGGAGTATGATGGGTTTCTCTTGTTTTGGAGACAGCTTACCCGGCGTGATTTCCATGAAAAAAATTGACATACCTCTTTGAAAGTTCTGAATAACTCAGATTGTGCTGCGACTCCTTGCATGTTGTTGTTAACAACGTCTTTAGCAAGAGACTTGGAGCTGCCCGGCTTCCCCACAACGAAGAGTGGAATTCGCAGTTCGATGCACACCACCATCATGAACACATTCTCACTCAAGGCTGTGTTTCGAGCAATGTTAGGGCCCAGTTTAAGTTCATCCAAAACAGCTCTCTGACAACTGAAGAACATATATTTACAGCTTACTTTTTTAAAATGTAGACATTTGGAGATCTTAGGAGTAACGTCATACAGTAAAAATCAGCGTATAAGAACCTTTATATTTCCAAGTAAGCCTGAAAAGTTCTTATAAATATATATAAATGGTGTCTACTTGAACAATCAGGCTGTTTAGGATGTTAAATAGTTTCTATATTTATAAGGGAGGAAGTTCTTGACAACTAGCAAAACATAAAAATTGTAACCCCTTACTCCTGTGTCATAAACTTATATGCCAAGCCTATTCTTATTTAATGACCAGTTTTTGCAAAACAGAAACTGCTCTATTTCATTTTTAAATCTATTTAAACCCAACACACAAATGCAACAGGCCCTTTATATGACATTTAATGCCACCTATCATATCAATGCTAAGCCCCAGAGGGAAATTATGAGGCAAATAGTGATTGTCAGAATAATCTGCTTCTTAAGACCTTTAATTGATATTTCCAAATAAGAACCACTTTAATTTTTAAAGCTGAACAGGTTCTTATATGCTGGGGTTTTTTTTATTATTAAAATGCCAAATTTCAGCCAGCATGTTCTTAATCCACTAGCTTCTCATACGCGGGTTTTTACTGTACTTTTTGATTATTTTATGACGTAGTTTAGTGCAGGCCGATTTCTTTAACTGTTAGTATGTTGTTCTATTTTGAGCTTAAATTTAGCACTTTACTATAAGCTTCGATCTATAAGTTAGTTTTCGTTTCAGATGACGTTAAATACCTAAGAAAGCAACAGATTGACGGCATAGGAAAAAAAGAGAAAATCAAATAACTGGGAAGGGGAAGAGGGCGGGGGGAGAGGGAAGCATCTTCCCATGCCATACATAAAACATTGTAAATAACTAAATTAATTAATCAATTAATTAATTAACTAATCAATCAATCAATGAATTAACTAATTAATATGTGAATAAATAAATAAATAAATTCTCTTAAATTGTCAAACCAATCCTCTCTCCACATGAAGATGCAAAGGTTTCTGTCAGCAGTCTTCAACTTCATTCCCAGGAACCAGAAAACGCGTCTACAGCGACACGGTCGAGCGACAGAATATTCTGATATGCTCAAAGTTGGGTTTGTGTTGACAGCTAGTGTTTTGGTAGCTACCGCATGCCAGTGTGTTCGTCTATGCATGTGGACAAAGGATATAACTTTGGGCCCAGGCCCTATTTCTTTTCCCCTGGAAATAACAGTACCTTGTAATTTCGAGGTCCATCCGTTCATGTCCCCCAGGAAGACGACAAGGTGAAGCAAACTCCGCTGAAATCTTTTGACGATAATCTTCGCGCAGTTCTTGCAGTTTGGCGTGGTAGCAAACTCCAATGGCAAGAACGAGTGCTCGGGTAACACGGGTTAGTGGCTGCAGCGTAGAAAAGTACAGACAACTGGACTTACACTATTTGTCATTAAAATAGAAAATTCTAGATATTTTTAGTACTACTTCTGAATAGTGAAGTGCTATGCATAAAAGTTACAGGATGCCTAATGGTTTAGAGCAGGGCAGTTAAAGTACAAACAATTGTAGTCCAGTGTAACTAAAGCTACGCAATAACTCGATTACCTGAGCAAAAAAAGAAAATCGATTAACTTATCACACAGGAGTGATAAAGCAGTTTGTTTTCCTTGTGAAAAAATTAAGGAGGAACACAGCTTTTTTGAACTCGTGATCGCCACCAACCCGTAAGCACGACAGTTTTAGTAATTTTAAGATTTTTAAAATCTTATTGCCAAAATAAAAAACTATTTTGTAGCTATCTCCAATTTGTTTTCCTTAGAAAATTTATTGTTTTTAAGTTTACAGTCTTAAAAGCGGAGGAAACAAGCTGCCGGAATTTGTTTCGATTTTTCATGTGCGTAATTAACAAAATGATCGTGTAATTTCTTGTTTTGTTTGAAATTGATTTGCTCTTGTGAATTTTTCAAGAACACAAATTGCTTTCACCTGTGATTTAGATGCTCTTTAAAAAAGAAACCGAACTCGTACAGGTTAGTCTCAAACAGTTAACTCAAATTTGAACGGTTAGTGCTACAATCTGAACATTAACAAATCTATATACAACAACCAGTGACTATAAAGAAGTATTAATTTTTCCTTTAGACTTCCCTCCCACACAAAAGCCCCATATAGCATATTTGTTGCAATGAAAGTCATCGGACTATAATCACTTAGTTTAGAAACAATCTGTAATCTTTTCAGGAATAAATTATTAGCGAGACATATAAATTTCAGTTTCTTAGTTCTTGTTATACACTTTTAGAAGGGTGAATGTTACAAGGATCAGAAAACACCAAAAGCACCTTGGATAAGAAGCTCAATAAATTTTAGAACTTACAATGCCAAATCCTTCATCATCATCATCCTCGTCGTCGTCATTATCATCGTCACTCTCATCTTTTGGGTTCATTTCAGAGACCTTCTTGTCCATCAGAGGTCCTAAGTCTTCTAGGTGTTCGTAGAACCACGCCATTACTTTCATCGCGCGTTCGACATCACGGAGGCTCACAAAACTACACTCGTTCTGCAGTAAGTCAATTATAGTATTTTATGAGTGTTCTAGCACTATTGTAGCATTGGCAAATAAATGAAAAAAAGGTAAATTACTGTTGAGCAAGAGAGTTCTTTACAACTACACGGACGCTAACATTCCATATTACGCACACTTGGGAACAGTAATAATCAGTGAATCAAAACATTTTGACTTTTAGTTCGTCGTTCCCTGATGAAGATCTAGAGCCAAGGATCGAAAAATTGGAAGCTTTAAGAAACTTTTAACACTTTAAATTATATTGTTAAATAGCTGTGATTACCTTCTGTTCACGCATGTATCGTTGAGACTCTGAAAGAACACGGGCGATAGAATTAACAATCTTCTCACCACCAGGAATTTTGCGTTCCTTGACAACCTAAAATCACATCAATAAATAATATTTCGTGAATAAAAGAACACCAGTTTAGAGCGTCCGATTACATAACCTTTGAAGAAAATAACACTTACAAATCTCCACACAATCTGTCTGGTGTACAACTTTTCGGTGTCATGCTGCAGCCTTCCAAAGTCCCAAATCAGTGGCCGCATACTTCCCGGAAGAGCGTGAACACGGTACACCAGATGACGTAAAGGCACGTGTCCTAAAAGAATGGAAAATATAATGAATATTGGATAGAGTTGAAATATCGCAAACAAAGTACACTTTAGAGTACTGTATTTCTTCTATTAAAAAGCCCCCTGGGGGCTTATTCTTTTTAGAGTGCTTTTGGACAGCCAGTTTATGACCTGATAAATGGAACGCGAGAGTATTAGTGTCTGTAATGTATACAACCACAAGTTGTCGCATATCACTCATTTTTCTGCACTGAAACATATGCAGCTTTTGTCAGACAAAAAAATGCCGCCCTTAGGGGTGGGGCTTATTAGTATTGGCACATCAGATTGGGGGCTTATTAGAAGGAGGGGGCTTATTAGAGGTTGGTGGCTTAACAGAGGAAATACGGTAATTATAAACCTGTTAAGACTATATTTTAAGTAGCATACGGTTTACCAATCACAAACACATTCTATTTTTCTAAAATATGACGGGCTAAATGTTAAAATCGTACTTTTTGACATGGTCAAAGAAAGAACAATAACATCAATACTGTTCTATTTCGTTTTGACAAATATTACGAAAACCAGAAGTTGAACACTTCAAAAGTGTACTGCCATATAATAATTTATGGTTAGATTGTCTTCTGATATACAGTTATTAAGATTTACCTATTGTACGATACCTCGTTATTTTGAAATAAAACGCAAAACACATATGGCACAATGGGATTCCAACGAAATCGTAACTTTACGTATTTTAGAAATCATACATGAAATTAAACGCACCGATACGATCCTTGGTTTTGTCCGCTGTGACACGATAACCAAGCCCAGCTAATTCCAATCTTTGAATCATTTCATCTGTGTGTCTTAAGTACAGACAATAAAACAGCATAGTAAGTGGGAATTTGTGTAATTATTGTTCTAGAGTAAAATAGAGCAGCTCGCCAGTGCACTAATACTATAAACTTATTGCGATTTTGTGACTTAAATAACACTTTATATTGACGGCTAGTTGGGAAAAAATATGTTCCGCATTTGCCGTGTTGTACCAAGCTGAAGCAGCATTGAAGCAACCGCCAAAACTTTGAACTCTTGTCCGATTCATAACAGTCAATGATATGGGGAGTCTCTGCCTGGAGGTGTCTTTTGCTCTTCATTTATATCGTTTACTTTTACATATTTGTCAATCTCCGAAGCTCCGTTGTCATTAAACCTACTAACTTTTTGTCAGTTATGGGTGTTTTTTCAAACGTACTCGATCAAGTTCTTAGTCACCAGCTTTTTATCTTTTCGTAAAATTTGGTGAATAAGTGTGTTCAGTTGCTTTGAAGAAACGCTGTCCCCGATGATTCGTTCTTATATGTGACTGACACAATGCAAAAACCGTTTACTTCAAAGATGCAAACTGGAATTCTATAATAGTGTGCAACTTTTGATTTCATTTTAAGTTGCTGATTTATACAGCTACTGGTCTAAGAATTTAAGAATACTTTTAAAATATAAAAAACTATTGAAAACCTTTTTTACTTTGCGTTATCATTTTGTCTTTTCGCTGGTTCTTTCTTTCGAATCGCAAATCCCCGAAAACGCAAATCAAATTTATATCTTGTAAAGATTTCACGACATAAACAGCAAGAACAGTGGTGTAACAGCGCTGGAAAGTGAAACTAGAATGAGAATTATCGTGACACTAATATCTCAATGATGGCAACTGCATGCTGATAGCACTGTGAGAGCAGGTGGCAACGACAGCGATGTGAAAGCATAGGCAGTGTCAGAACTGTTACAGCAATGAAATAAAAAGCGCCGTTGCAGCGATGCACACACAGTAATATAGCTGTCACAGTGTCGTCCAGATTGCTGTTCACTAGCGTACCTATCGCTGTTACAGCGATGCAAAACCCCCATCGCTGTCACAGTGCTGTCCAAAATAATGTGCCACCACTGTCAGATTCATTTGTGTGCATAACATAATCGTTTTTACCTTCTGTAAGGATTACAGGCGGCAATGAATTGCAGCCGGTCCTGTTCCTCACCAATCTTGGCTCCTCTCACTCTCCTGTCCACCATTACCTCCTTGATCATATCAAGTGCTTCTGTGGTGTTTGCTTCATCAAAGAAAAGAACTGTGTCTAGGTTCTTCTCTTTGTTCTCTTGAGCCAATTCCTCAGCTTGTCTCACCTTTCTCTCGATGTCCTTGTACGTGGTTCCACCGTGAATCTTAAGTAAAACATAAAAGCAGCAATAGTATAGCCTGTGGCAAAACGTTATCAACATCCATTCCTAAGATTCGAGGTTTTTCAAAATGGTGTTAGATGTCAGGACAGGTCCGAATGTTGTCTGCATTTATAAAGGAAAAGTTTCTTTCGTCAACAAAACTGAATAAAATTTCACGGATGACTCTAAATGGAATGACGTCATACGGGGCCCATAGTGTTCCCACGTGCCTTGTGATTTACTCCCAGCAGCTGTTTACAGAAAGTGTTTGATACTTGTTCTATTTGGTTACAAGTTTCTGGTCGGTATTTATAGATTGCGCTGCCGTACAGCAGTGTGGGTTTGATGAGTATCAAATAATTTTTAGTGCGATCGGAACCATGTGTCTGAAATTTACTCCCATTTCCTTTTTTATTTTGAAGAAAGCTTTTAAGGTGGTCTTTTCTTGCTCTTGCTTTCAATTGATATAGTGAACGACCCACAGACAGAAAAAGTTAGGCCTAGATATCAATATTCTCTCCATTAATTTGAAAATGATATCAGCTCAGCCTTTTCCAACTCTCTGAGTTGATTGTCATGTCATTGCAGGCACAGTATTGATGCAGTTTGGATAGGGATCTCTGCAGGCCTTCGGCAGTTTGTGGGATTACAATTAAGTCGTCTGCGTACAGCAAACATTTAATAGGACGACCGTCAATGTACACAGGTTCGTTCACTGTTTTCAGCTGATCTGGGTGGTTGTGAAGATAGATTAATTACAAATAAGGTTGGTGAGAGTATATCACCTTGCTCAACATTTGACAGCTAGTGAAAATTTTCTGTGTTCTCGTTATCGATCCTCCAACAGGACACATCGCTGGAATACATTGATACAATGACTGATAGAATTTCCCGGTTATTCCAACTTAGTGCAACCTATAAGAAGTTTCGCTCTTTAAATTACTTCGAATGCACTTTTAGAGTCAATAAAGCATATTGACAGTGCATTGTTCTTCTTTTTCAATATTGATCGGGCATCTTTTAATACATTATTTTCCTCGAGATATTTTTAAGCCTGTTGTTCAGAACTGAATTAGACAGCTTGTCCGGGCACGAGAGAATTGTAATACCCCTATAATTTTCAGGGTCGGTTCTGTTCCCCTTTTTATGTATAAGGGTAATGAAGCCAAAATTACATTCTTCTGGGTAGTTTCTGGGGCTGAGTATCCCTCTAAAAAGGTGAATAAGAGATCGATCTATAAAACTTGTTGCTACATTTAGAAATTCGTTGTGAATCCCGTCTTTTCTGGTTGCTTTTCCGTTCTTGATTTTCTTAATAGCTTCTGCTAAATCGTCTTTGGAGATAACTGAGTCAAGAGGGCTATCGACTTCTACTTGATCGCAAAAGGTGAAAATAACTTTGCCGTTCTAGGATTAAACCTTGAATGGACAGCCCTAAATCATAACGTAAATGGACAAGGCAAGGGAGCCCGGTGCCAATAGAAACTCCTAAAATGTTCCAAATAGTTACACACAAAATCTGGCCATTTGTCATGCAATTAATATTGGTGATAACATTCATTTAATGAAGAACTGTTTCTTTGGCAACAAATATTGCACAGCAACCCGCTATTTATGATTTTCGAAAATTGTATTTCAAAAATGAAGCAAAATGTATTGGAGTTAATAGGAAAAAGCTATTTACAGGCTCAAATAGGAAATTATGGAGGAATAGAATGGAAAAGAAGAAGTAGAACGAATTTTGTCAAAGTCCGTTATTCTTGGTTCAAACTTTAGTTTAAATAATTAATGATGCGTGAATTATACTAGGTCATAGCATCATCCCGTTGTATTTTAATTGCTTTAACGCTGCAGATTTTAGGTCGGAAAAACCTTTCGGGATGACACTTTTTCATTCGAGGGTTCAAGATTTCTCAAGATGTTTCATTCAGGCCAGTTGTCAGCTTTTCGATTTAGATGTTTCTAATTTGGAAACTGTTGAATTGACACTTAAGAAATATATTTTTTAATGAGATTTCAAACTATTCTCTCATTCATTTTAATATTGTAATCGAACACTTTCACATAGAATTACCAAATACACGCAGTCTCAAACATATCTACGCTGCCTCAGAACTAACCTTCACTAGCACCATGTTTCTTGCACCGTCTCTTCCAGATTGAAGGGCACACATGTAGCGTATGAGACGAGTTTTTCCACAGCCGGTTTCGCCCATTATTACTACTGGTATGTTGCACCTGTTAGATCGTGAAATTAGAACGGGAAACTACAAAACGAGTGGAATTGGATATATGCACGCTACTTTTCTATTATACAGAAGGAGCAGTGCAAGTACCACGTGGATTTCAACCATTAGTGCGAAATACGAGTGCTATCCCCCTAACTAATTCACCAAACATAAGCGGTTATTTCTTTTTATTAATTCCTTAAGTTTTAGTTAACTACATTTCTTGATAGTTTCATGACAAAGCTCCAGGATTATAGTAAAACTAATAAGCCGCACACGCGCTAATGATAACCTGCATAGATTATTGCAAAGCAATCAGTAGTCAGTATTTTTAGGTGTGGTTTGTAGCCACTAAAATATCTTTTTTGAATAATTTGTTAGATTATCAAGAAACTTACAGGCAATATGTAGTGACTATTTCACCAAAGTTGCAATTGCCCCACTTAAGGATCACACTTATGCATGATAGAAATAATCAAAGTTACCACGATTCTTGATATATGAATTTTTCTGATTTTTCCATATACATATAATTGCGTAGTTAACCTAAGATATTATAACAAAATTGCAAGGAAAACCATCATTTGTAATTTCCTCTTTTATATTTTATACTTTCTTTGATGAAGTATACCTGAACCGCATGTGTATGGCAAGGATTTTCTTAATGTTATCGCTGGTAAGCTCATAGGTCTTGTCGGGGTCATAAATGTCTTCCATGGGCTGGTTTGTTCCCATGACTGCGCAGATTTCTTTAATGTTCCTCTCCCTGGGTAGAAAAATTTCAGATATATAATATGACTTCTTAAAATGATCACTAACTTATATTGCGGATTTTCAGTACAGAACAGTCAAATGGATATTCCATTAGTAGAACAGTAAGGTTCCCTTTGTTCAATGTTCCAAGGTATACCCTCAATTTGTGTTAGTTTAAATTATACCACTGTTCATTCAATTAATTTAATTGTATAAGCGCAACATGAAGGAAATACAACCAAAAGGAAGGCTCCAGAGTGCCGAAAGTTCACCTGTCCTCTTACTTTTCCAAAGGTAATCTTGAAAAAAATGAATAGAAAAACCTAAATAATACCTTTGCACCCCACATCCGACGTATCACTTCTGGGATTCTTTTCTGAGAAACAGAACTAGGAACCGTTAAAGGTAGATCTCCAAAATTTTATAGCTTTTCCTATTACTTATAAATGAACATTTTGAATGTGTTACGTTAAAATCATTTCAAAATTAAAGTAATTACTTCGTCCAAGAAATTGACTTTAAGGACAAATCCACGCCATTGTGTTTCAACCCTTCCAGTAACACTTTAGTCATAACGTTTGTCTCAAGCACCTCCGTCTTCTCGGGATCCAACAAGTGTCCTTGATCGTCGATACAAAACCCAAAGAATGTCATTGAATGGCGGTCGTCGTGAAAAAAGATGTAGGGGTGTGAGCTGCAAATGAAAAAAAAACATTATACTATTAACATTGGCTTTAAAATAGATTATATGAATGGTAGATATTCTTGCATATTCCGGTTATTCTTGCATGGTAAAAGCAGTCGAGAAAATTGTGTTGCAAAACCAAGTTATATTAGTTTGACATAATATTCGCTAAAAAGCTAAAAAATGTTAACTTGAATTAAAAACCAAACGCTTTCGACATTACATGATCATCTTCACGGTTGATGTATTCCGGGATTGGCGACATGTCAGGGGAAATGCTGGCCAATACTACCTAGTTGAACCTCAGCTTTCTCGGTTCCACTTTAGAATACAATTGTAGGTATAATAACTATTCCTGATACGCTCTTTCTTGCTTTATGATTCATTAGTTATCCAACAAAATTTTAGGTTTTCTATTGCTAAAACGTAAACAATTGACGTCAGCAAAGGTCGGCCTATTTAACTGATATTACAAGTACAACTTCTCAGCCTGTAACTCCTTGTTTTTCGTCGCAATTTCTAATTCTTTATTGTGCTATACTAGCTAAGAGTGTTGGCACAACAAGGAAACAATTGAGCAACTTCAGGAAAATTAAATCAGGAGCCAGCTTAAATTTCGGAATTATAAGGTTGCGCTGACAAAGCGGGAAGAAGCAAAATATTGCTAATACTTCTCAAATTCTAAACAGAGAACACTATAATCTTGCGTAAGCCGTTTTTAAGTAGTTTAGCAGAGTAACACACATCTGGTTCTTTTGCTTGTTCATCAGATCTGACGTTTTCACGTGGGTTCATAAAAAAGTTTTGAGATATATAAAATTGTTGCATTAATTTGTGACGGAGAAATGACATAAAGCCGTACGTCTGTTAATTATATTGTTCCAGTAAATAAAATCTTTCTATTTGGGGGGAACCGCATAAAAACTAAATAGTTGGCAAAAAGTTGAAGTATATTTATATAAAAACCACTTACCTTTCCTCCCAGCGCCTCCGCACTTGTATCTGAAGCCGCTCTAGTTCTTGCTCTTCGTCATTAACACTGATTCCTGTGTTTTCTTCGTTAAGAGATGGGGTAGCAAAATCCTAACAAGTATCAAAATAGGTTCTGAAGTATTCACTGAGAAACACATTCAACCAATTTCTCGCATTTCAATATGTCACATACCATCACTTTTAGTTTTGATGTAAAATATACTTCGTCTTACACTTCTTATTGTTAGGAAGAAACAAAATAATCGACTGATGCAGACTGCCTACCTGCGACATCCGGAGCATGAATCGCACAACAAAGGTCTTGAAGCCTTGGAGAGTATCACCGACAAATTTCTGTTTGCAGAAATTACTATTTTCACAGTCCTTCAGTTGGTTGTTGAGAAAGTTAACAAAATGCGAAATTTCTGCCCAAGATGGGTCACGTATGCCACATTTCCTGAAATGCAAAACAGCATAAGCACAAATGTCTGTTCATACGTGCACCCTGTGTAAAAAATCAGACCAACCAAAGACAAGTTTAGCAATCTGAAACACAGCAAACTTTCTCACAATCCTCTTTTTCTCTCTGCTGCTCGCCAGTTCAGCGAGCTTTATCTTTTGCCATTTCATCGGGTAATCGTAACGTGAATGAATATGTTAAAAATGCCACCACAATATTTCCAAAAAATGATTACATTTACTCTCCTCCTACCCTCCAAAAAAAAATTAAAAACTTACTGAAGAAGCAGCGACAAGCATGTGAGATGGTCACCCGATTTTCTTCCATGTTGAAATTTGAATTTATCCAACGATTTTCCTCTGATTACATGGTCCAGGTACTGAAATACACGCTGAAAACGGTCACTCTGAAGCTCCTTGTCATCAAATAAGGGTCGCACATCTAAAAACAATTAGTTAAAAATTTAATGTTGTACCCCTTGTATCCTGATAACGGGCTTTTTGCCCCTAGGTTTGCCTGAGATTTTACCCTCTTAACATTTGTATATATTACCTTAAAACCCTATTCAGACTAGGGGTTGAAAATGCCTGCCCAAATTCAAACCTCTACAACGATGGAAACGTTAAAGATTTAACATTTTGTGAGTTAAACTTCTGTTTATTTATCAAATTGTTTCCATGTCAAACAAATTCTGAGTAACAGGTCATAATATTTTCCTGGATTTTTGGCTCGTATTCATTTGTTAATTTTTAAAAAGTATCTTCTTGCTGTTAAGTTGAAATATTTATTACTTTAAATTCATTCTAACAGGTTTCTACTAATCGTAAGTCAACTATAAGACCATTTTCTTACGTCATAAACAATCCAAGATGGCAACCAAGAAATCCAAGATGAACGTCTCTTGACGTCAACTGACGTCATAATTGAGTTAACAATATACCATTTTATTTCTATTGACTTAGTTAACACGCAGAGAAATTTTAGCATGGATAGCGTTAACACTATATGATGCACGCTTTATTTACATTAGATCCAAATATTTTTTCTAAAATA
>JAOEHT020017619.1:0-14747 GCA_025448195.2 Parazoanthus atlanticus | reverse complement strand
TATACTTCTCACAATTCTACCCATATTTATTATCCATCTAATAAGCTCTTAATATTCACAGGATGTATATGTATGTAGGTACGTTTGTAGAGTGTTCTTATGTATGTAGTTATTGGTATGTATGTATCAGTATTAAATAGTTACAATTTATTTTCTCTAAGTTCAATTTTAACACTCACAATCTAAACTTCTTGTACCTACTATACAAGAAAGGCATGGCATTTTAATGAGTAACATGTAAACGGCGAAAGCAGCAGTGTTTTGGTTGGATAAACAATAACTACCGACTCAGTTACAAAGATCTACGAGTTGATTCTGATTCCAAGTCTCCCATAAAGGTTAAAGAACAGCTGATAATGTTAACGATACAACATACCAGATATTTCGCTGAATCACGAACTGAATTGCATTTGTCCTTCCGTGTAACATTAAGTTGAATGCGAAAACAATTCCCCTTATGCTATGGAGGGAATGGACTTTGATTCAAAAAGGAAATAGCATGCACCACTCAAATCTGTCTGCGCATGCCATGAATATGTACTGATATTAGTTTGTACTTTCTACATAGCACGGCTCTCCAGAAATATATGCAGCAATACAGTGCTAGTGATTTGAATCAACATATAACAGGCCGTATAACTGATGAAACATTTGAAAAGAATTGAAATAGGCAATTTAGGGATTGGTTTCGTAGTCCTCTAGTTGCAACAACATGCTTACAGTCAGTAAATTAACTGAATGCCTTGATGAGATTTGTCTGTTGGAATGACGAGCAAAGTAGTTGAGGCTTGACATCAAATTGCTCATAAATCTAAACAGCACTAAAAGCCCTCGAATTTGTTTCGTGTAACAATTCATTTATCAAATCCTCCACCCCATGCAGTATGGACATGTCATGTACACCAATAAGTTTAAACAAAACAATACCCATTTCGTTCCTCGTTGACCAACTTGTACGAGAAAACAAATGGATGTTGTTTTCTACCATCAGGTATTTCTACCACACTCCACAGAACCGGATCCTGTGGGGCGAAGGTTGTAGATTTTACAAGTATCTAACTGATTTAATCATTTTCTGCCATTCTTCTTGAGAAAGAGCTCCTTTCGTGATTTGTCGGACGTGACTGTAATTTTTATTAATGCATTCAGAAACATTAGATGGTGTCATGGGTGACAACTGAAAAACTTGATTCAAGACTTTAGTAATGCTGGCAAACGAAAAATATTTCCCAGCTAACTTACTTGATCTAAAAGCGAAGGAACCAACTATATCAAAATCATGATACAAAAATATGAAACAACCAATGCCGTGACTGTAATTTTGGCCAGGTTTCAAGAGCACGCAGTTTTGGATATATAACACAAAACCGAAACTCGACAGTGTTTAGTGTTTCTACAATTTATGAATATCAAATCCTGAACCATTTAATGCCCGGAGAACAGATAGAAATAATCTATGATAACCAAAGCATGAAACTTCAAATATTACAATCTTGAATTGTCTTCGTTACTACATGATTTGATGCTCGTTAGTTCAGTCTGTCTCCGACTTGTGAGTCAGTGAACAAAACTTCAAACTATATGACAATCTATATGCAAATACTTGCAACATTCCAAGAAATAAAATGCCCAAAACACTAACAACGCTTTCAGCCAGGAGTGTAGAGCACATTTGATTACTCCAAGGGCAGGATATATCCATCCACTACTGGCATAATCAGTTGAACTGGGGGGCAGCATATAGCATAAGTATCTTCCACATAAACGTGATTTCGCAGCTATTAAATCCTTCAGTATCAAAGAGGAAAGACAAGAACTAAAACTGAGTGTTACCACAAACACTGTGGCCTAAAAAGACTGACTTAGAATCGCTCTGATAAGCAACAGTTTTACTCACTTCTAAACCTGCATGTGATTCCTATTACTGGTAGTTCCTTTATTGACTACGATTATCTGCGGATTTGTTCTTTTGTTTGTTGTTGTTGTTGTTGTTGTTGTTGTTGTTGTTGGTGCTTCGCCAATAACACGAATAATCCGTCCAAATCTTAATTGATACGGAAGTAAAGATTTGCGAAACAAGTAAAACAATTTGTTTTCTCGAGTCAGTTTTCAATGTTCGACTTTACTCTTTATCTGATCTATCAATACGATTCATTAAAGGTTACTTCAAGCTGACAAAATTCACAAAAACAAAAATACGCTGTTAAAAAAACTAAAGTGAATGATCTTAATTATTCCTTGTGTTTATACTTGTTTGCCTCAAGGCTGCAGTTTCAATTTTAAATACAAAAAAGCGTGAGTGTAACTCTAATAAATTCAGTGACAGTAAAATAATCACCAATATCATACGATGCATTTGTTTATTCAAAGAACAAAGTCTATTTTAAATACCATAAGATATTGAGTAAGTAAAACATAATAAATCACATAATTGAATAAGTTAAAATGTTTTCAGTATCGAGAGTTCTTGCAACAAGTATTGCGGAAAAATAGAGTTTGAACATTTGCTTTTGCAAAGGAATCCCTTAATCTAGTCCTAACATGTCATACAACCAACAGAATCTGACTTATGACAAATCACTCAGTATAAACGGATACCATGTTTGTAAAAGTATTGCGTTAAAATAAATTAGACTCCTCGTTAAACTGTTTGCTGAAGCTATATAGCTGGACTGAGACACTTTGGGAGGTTGAAATGAGCCTATAGTAAACAACGACGACAGCAAATGTAACCGTCATATCCAAAGCTGATATCAAGCACTTCAGATCGACTTCCGTCAGTTCAAAGCACAACCTAACACAACACGTTGTTCAATTAAGAGTCTTCAGTGGAAGATAGATTTATCGTGTTGTAAATGTTCAAGCATTATATAGAACAAAGCCTTTAACATAAAGCTTGTTGTTCACGTATACTAATAGCATTTGTTATACTTAGAATTACTGCTGTTTAGGGCTGATGCTTTGTTATTTTAATACATCAAACGCAACGCATGACAACGTTTCGTGAATGGCCACGAGGCTGGTGACTCTCGTTAAGGGATTGGAAATGTGTGACATTCAATGAAGGCACCCAATGTTCACACGACCTCACGTCTATGCATTCACAATTGACCCGGATAAATAAAATGATCGTTGTTAACTTTCACGACCCTCCTTCTTTTCGCACGTTCAGGCTCCACTACTTAAATTCTTTCTAACCACAAGTGTCACAAACACTTGACGATCTGACACCAATTGAGAAAACATTCCTTTCAGGTCATTTTAACCTCACTTCCACGCTTCGTACACGAGAAGTGTTTGGTACCATTGTGAATGAGTGTTCACTTCTTGCACGAAACTCGAACTTTCTTCACAGCGTTTGATAACTCAAAACCTTTCAAAAAGTTGAGTTCTAACAAACTGTTGTTAGTATCCTTTTGAAACTGTGTGGAACCTGACTTGCAAAACGAATTATCTTTTCATACTCTAGCACGATACAGTGCGGAGTTGGACTGAAATGGGTTTTTTCGCACAGACACGCACTCTTTCCCGAGGTGAAAGTCCTTCAATGTGTCCGTCTTAATCAATTTTTGACGTTTCTGTCTTCAGATCACTTCCTATAACTGAAGTATGATTGATTTCTTAGGGATGTCTTTAGAACGTGTTCATTCTCGTTCATCAATTTTCCTTTATTGAAAAACACTTATTGAGCATGTGCTTCGCCAAGCAGCCTGTTAACACGAAACCATGCAAGACTAAAACCTCTGATCCACGCTTGCAGAAATGTTTGACAACTCCAAGACGGAATGTGTGAGACATGTTGAACGCTTTCCAAACCCACTTGACAAAAAGAAACGTATGATTCATGCCGATTAGGAAATCTAGCTATTTTTTGTTGTGTGTTAGTTTTGCTTTGCAGGGTGCCAAAACCCTTAATTTATTCATACACTATACGAAAACTATAGCTCTTTCGTCAATTTCATGACTGACACTGAAAGAAGAGGGCGTGCTCTGGCCTATGCAAGTTCTGTGGAAGCTCGGCTCGTCACTGAAAATATCTCATCTTGGGCAGTGGAGCTAATTCGAACTTTAGTAGAAGAGGACAACCACTCGACAGTTGTCAAGGCTTCTGATGTATATAAAGTTTGGGCTAGTAAATATCGTGATTAAAAATAGAATGTGACTCAGCTGTCTTTCTTGGCTAGTATATGAAGTTTGCGTTTGTTCCGTGATGATGTGGTTCTGGCATTTCCAAACGAAAAACAGGTTGGCTCCAGCAAAGGACAAAAATAGACTTCGCAAACCATAAACAGGAGCCGGTTTCAACTGAAATGTTGCCAAATTTTATACTTGCCTTACCTTCTTATACTCACAACCAGAAATCACAGGCTTTTCACTATTTGAAGCAAACGAGTTCAACCTTAAGGTTGACTTTGTGCGAACCGGCGTGGGTCGCAGTCAGATTGAAAATGCAGCTGTTGTGGCGCTAGTACTGAAGGGAAAAAATCTTCCGTGATAGTTCGTGTTCTCAGACAACAGTGGTACCTGCCTTCATGCCTCTTATCCAAGCCATACGCTCTATAGATAAACTTTTGTGTCCCAAATTCTAGCGCAGTTTGAAGCGTGTCTGTGGTCGGGTGTTTACGTTTTGTGAACAACCGTGATCCGCTGACAAAGCACAATTATATACTTCTTAAATCAAGCTCAATATTTACGGGATCCGCCAAGATGACATGGTATTCAAAAACAATATACTTGCAATATCACAACAACGACGGCGACAAATTATCAAGACTTTATTGAACAGAGGTAAGGAGCAACTATTTTGCAATAAGTTCAATCAGCGATGCAAAACTGCCAGTCTTCCAGACTTGTCAAAGAAAAATATGGAAAAAAATAAAAATATCTGTAATTCATCAAGACTTGTTGTGACTCTTTGACAAAAAGACGCGGTCTATACTGTAAAATGAAAGATTTGTGAGATTTTTTGCTGTAAAAGCTCTACAATTCAGTGCTTCGAAATGAAAATGACAGTAACTTTGTAGTGAACCAATGAGCTAAATTCAGATAGCCCGCAATGAGTTCGAGTTAACTGTCGGCATTCCACCACTTATAACTTTTCTAATTTACTGTCCATCACAAGCAAACTATGCAATTGGGGAAAACGCTAGCGACGAGTGGGCAGGAAAGCGGCTTGTTTTCTCAATCGACATACCGGTATTTGATTAGAAGGCCCAAGATGTGCCCTAAATTGTTTTGAGAATACAAAATTAGACATAAAATCCACTCACTTTTCCTTATGATGATTTGACTTTCGAAAAAGGTGTGGTACGGGCGAATACGAGCCAGCCCAATAACGTGTGGCGGCTCTAAATAAACTAATTCTTATTGCATCAACTCAAGTGAAAGCTACGAAACCCTAAAAACGTTTTTCGACCCTGTTATATTTTGCCACATTATGCTCCAGTACCAAACAATCGTCAAAGGCTTACGGCATTAAATAAAAAGTACAAAATGTCTTTTCAAACTTGTAAGTACAAAGTTCCAAATGGTTCATTACGAGATGTATTTAAAATCTTACACCTCATGTTTTTTTATTTTTATATTTTTTTTAGTTCATGCTTGAACTTATTAAGCAAATCTATATTGTAAAGAAATTTCCCGAAATTAGATATTAGTATAACAACTGATAGTTCTATCATAATTATATGATAAGGCATAAGAATCGTTTTTTGTCATAGAATTTTATTGCACAACTGGATTTCACACGGGATGAAGCCAAAAAGTAACCAAAGCGTCAGAGACTTACAGTTTTAGGGTTACTTATGTCGTCCTTTCTCCTCGTAACTTTTAAACATATTATGAGTACTGATTTCTACTTCATTATGTTTTAAGTTAGCCATATCCTAAGTCTCGAAACTGCTGTTTAATTTCAACAATTTCAAGCCTATAGTTACACATAGAGCAACAAATACTAAGAATACCACATTGATATTTAAATATATTGTACGTCTCGATGCTAGTTACATGACTGGGCATTTATCTAAAACAACTTCCTTAACTTCAAGCCAGGAAAACAACATAAAAGTAAGACTTAAGTCCGGATTTTCAAGTTTTGTACTTCAAAAACAGTTATTGCCCCGAGGCGATAGAAACCGTTTTGTTTTCATTTCCATTAAACCTCAGGTTAAGAATTTGTAAAATAGTTTCATTTCAAAGAAATGCTATTAACTTACTAATAATATTAACAATAATTTTGTGCTAAACTCAGTACTACAGTGCAGGAAGTTCTTATGGTTTGGCTCTTTGCCGACTTTGCTACTGATTTCAATGTAAAAACAACTGTAAATTAAATCGCCGGGCTTTCCATCGCCGCTGTAACAGTTTTGAAAAGTCACTGAATTTCTAGATAATTACAAATTGGCTCTGTGCGTGCGTGCTAAATTGATCGTGCATTGAGCTTCCGACCGCTGTTTCAGAATAAAAGCGAACATTTTAGCCCAAAAGAGGTGGTCACGCTTTTATTGTGATAGCAATACAAACTTCTGACCAACTTTGAGAGGTGTTCAAGGAGTGGACTGACCCAACAAAATACCGCATGACACAAAAAACACAAAAAAAGCAATTGTTTGATGTCCAATCTAAGATACTGTGTGATGAGCAAAACTGTGGGTCTTTCCAAAAATATTTATTATGCAATTTCTACCTTTTACAGCTTTTCCGTTTTCCATACATCACGACCAACAGCATTTCAGCGGGCCACATCCGCTTCCTGTGGTCTAAACTAATGAAACTTGAATTCTTCTTCAATTCACGTCGAGTCGAAACAATTGTGAATTCATGTGATGGAATAATTTTCATAAGAATACGAAAATGAAACTTTAGCGATCTCTTGTCACGCGCCAGTTAAAAATAGGCTTCTGATAAAAGTTTGAGGAATTCAATCTTGAGCTGCGAAATATCAGAGCTGATAAAGTGTATCAGTCACACCCGTACTCTAAATAGTCGATATATTTAACTCAATATTATTCACGATTTGTCACGATCTATTTATTTCTTTGTGGTTTACAACTGATTATCCAGAATGTGAATCTCATCGATTATCTTCGAACAACCAAAGAATTGCCACAGTTTTCAGTGGCAGAAACACCAAGTGACAAGAGCCGAAAACATGGCCAAATCGGTAGTTGACTTGATTGTACATTTTAGAAATATCCTTGCATACATCTATGGTGCTCACTAGTTCAATAACAGAGTACAAAATACATGTGTATTAATTCTCCAAGTATGGACAACAGGACAAAGACGAACTGCATTGGGCCGTTAAAGCAAAATCAGTTTTCGTTGTCGGAAACTGTATTTCCGGCTATATTCAGTTTGATGAGTAAAATGACTAGGTGACTTGTAGTTCAAATGTCTTCTAATTGCAGTAGGCTCACTTTTGAAATGTCTACGAAAATTAAGGATTTGCTGGTAAAGATTGCTGTTTGTATTTTTGATCTTACTAACTAAGGCACAAACTATCGTCTCTGGCAAAAAAAATATGGCCAATCAAGTCCAACTGCAAACGTCTGCGATACTTTCTAGCTTAGCCCAAGTCTGTGAAGTATGATATGGATGCTAAATTTATCTTCTGATATTTCCGGCATTGCTCTTCTTGTGCCCTTCGTGTCTCGTTGCGCCCTTGTTCGGCTACCCCGAAATGCCATCCCGCACAATTATTAGCATGTCATGCTTCAGGCACAAAAAGACAAACGATCAAATAGTTCAACAATAAAATAAGTAAAAAGAGTTATTAAGAGTTCTCTATTATTATCTGATTGCCTTGAGCGAAAACTCACAACAAACGATCAACGTTCGTTTTACAAACCTTTAGTCTATAAAACTTACCCTGAAAAATCACAGCCTAGTTCCAGTTGGACAACTGCAGCTAACTCAATCTTCACCAGCTTAGAAAATGACTCCTTCTGAAAATTCGCGGGAGTTTTGTCGCTTCTGGTTTCACGAACTTTCCAAGAGTCCCTGTGTACATCAATAACTCGAAGGATATCCTGATTTCAAGATAGTTTATACTAATGCAGCGCTACAAATCCTATTTAGTGACTCTTGGTTGCGTGTTAAGTTATAATATGCGCTTGAGTGACATCCTGGCGAGAAGTCGAACACGCGTCACCTTATATGTAAAGTCAAGCGCGCTATGAGGGTTTGCGGACATCACTGCGCGGTCTCACAATATTGTGTTCCCACTCACGCCTGAAAAATATTAACGCCTTTGTAATGGCTTATTTAGGCCAACAATAAGTACCGCGGGCTCGATTGTTGTCGGGCAGTGCATCACCTTTCAGTTCAGCTGCTGCGCGGTGCTCGAACTAATTGAGTCAATTTTCTCCTTCAACTTCATTTTGTCTATATTGCAGTGTAAAAAATATTCATTACTTAGCTTTTGTTTCAAAACGCCGGCCTGAGCTTTTTTCTTCTTCTTTGCAGAACAGAACAAATTAGATGGCTGATTAGTTTATTAACTAATTTGCATCAAAAAGCGAGTCGCTTTTTCGAAATGATCGTAATATTCACGAGACATCCTTTTTCCGGTCATCGCGGTGTCTTCAATGACATAATTTAACTTTTCACTCCAAATCTTTTCTAGCTACAACAAGCTCTCAAGAACCGTTATATGACTGTGGGAATCCTTTGAGAATAAGATACTTAGTACGAGAGTTTATATTCTGTAATAGTATTGTTTGCGTTGGAGAAAATTAACGAAAGTATTTACACATGGAGGGGAGCAAATTCACTACAAAATGCAAATTTTTTCATCCTCGCTGGGGAACAAAGGAACCCGCCAAGAGAAAAATTAGTATATGAGCAATTATTGGTGAAACAATATATGGGAATCCAAGGGATAGCCGCGGCTCATACTGTTTAGAGACGTAATTTGTCGATTCTTTTATTTTGCCTGACCACTAATTAAATTAAAACTCTAATAAAATTGTTTCCATTGACATCAGAAAGATATAATTGCAGATTTTATTGCCGCAATAAAAGCAAAATTAAGGCGGCAAATGAAATAAACCGAACAACAAAAAAGACCAAAAGAGACGCCGAACGACGTTGAATGTTTTTCCATATGCAATGCTGCAGCCAAAACGCGAGCACAGGACTTCGGAAATAGACGGATTTTTGCCAATAATATCTATTTCCAAGCTTTTCCTGGTGTATACTTAACAAAGAGATAAATCCACATTATTCCTAATCCTCTTGAATGTGTTTAGGGGAAGAAGAAGGTAAAATTTGCTCAAGTAATGTTTAACCTAAACACGTCTCAATGAAGTTCGCGTTTTTGATGAGCGCCAATCGTCACAAGTGCGACAATTTTAAATATTTCCCTGAAATTGTTGACAGGTGATTATCAATGCCCAATATAGTTTATTTACCGAGGCTTCATCAGTTTGATTCTGTTTTAAGTTGCTTTCAAAGTTAATCATCCAGTCTGTCGATGCTACATTATATTAACCGACGTGACATCGCGGACACTTTTCTTAAACTTCAGTCTACCCCGCTGATAGTTCATAGTTTAAGCTGCTAAAATTGTTGAAATTTAAACCTGGAATAACGGAATGACGCTTATTCCTGGAAGTTTGCAGCAAAACAATGCCAAAACTTTCCACCTTTCAAGTTCAGTTCCGTGCTAGTTAAACTACAACTATTACTATATGCTATATACACGCAGTAGAAGTAAGAGATAGAAAGACGAGGCAATTCGCCATCGTTGCACGTTGATATACCGAGGCAAAAAGAACAATCAAAATATTGCTTGAAAACCACCTGTACATCAGCAATGCTCGGGAATTTTAAATTCGGTTTCGAAGTTATTGATAAAACGTAGAATGAGTCGGCTTCTTTTATGTTCAAAGCTTAAACATCACGCGAGTGATTTGCTTGAAATTGGAAAATTGTTGTTTTCCTTTTCAGTTTGTATCGGCGATTTTCTCTGATAAACTAATGCACTAAACAAGGGAACGATCTCAGGACAATGATGTTTAATTTCTTCCCTACTGCGAGGTTATCTAGCTAAAAAGGAAAGGCGTGGTTAAAGCAAAAAGGCAATCATTTGCTCGGGAAACTTCTATTAAAAAATCTCACCTTTTCTGCCAAAATGCGACAGACAAACGAAAACCGCACAACGATCCTAGGATACCAAAAGCTTAATACAGTGAGTCAAGGTTTGCTCTCTTCTGAATTTTCTATCATACTTACGTGCAGTAGCTTAAGTACATTGTGGATTTGTCTTGAGTTGTGGCTGCCAGTACTTTTTCTGTTAGCCTTTTATCTCTAGTCCCATTTTGGAAATACTATTTATGACTCGTTGCTGATCCTGGCAAAAGACTATCCAGTACTAAATCAAGTGATATTCACTTAATATAAAACTTAACCCCAAACCATGTATATAGCGCGCGATTATTTATCGGTTCTTAAGTGACATTTTTATTGACACAAATCACACGTGAATAAAACGAATCTCGGAAGGAATTACGTACACGATCGAGTTTAGATTACATGTATCTCGGGCTTTTGGCTTTGCTGACCATATGCTTGCCAGCAGGAAATACACAATATTTTGTACCTTACCCTGCGTCAAACAACTCTATAATTTTCAGCCAGTTGTGGCTCCACTGAGCCACGCCACAAAACGTTGAATATATTAAACGTTTTTAAACTTATATTTTATTAGCGTCTCTATTAAAATTATGTTTAGAAAACAGCAGAGATGCACAAGCCGCCGAGTTTAGCGTGGTGTCAAGAACAGGACAAACAATTCAATTTTGAATTGATAGGAAACAATTTGTTAAAAAGTTGTGGTACTTAATTAACTCCACATACCTACTATATCATACTTTCATAAAGTGACGTATATAAATAGTTAGAATGCATTTGCAAAATATCTCAAAAAATTGTTCAAATTTCTGTCAGTTTTTTTACCGGTAATTAGCTATCGCAGCTCGAGTTACGAAAAGTATTTAATTTGCTTCTGTTGTTTGTAGTTAACCGTTATTTTATTTTGTAGTCTTATAGCTTTTAAAGTATTTTCAGCTTCAACCCTTGGTCAGTCGTGGTGTAGGTATTGCACCAATAAAACTTTTCATTCAAAAAGCCCCCTAGAGAGCAAAGCTGTAACTGAAAGAGTGCAACGCAACGAAACGAACGTGATTTCTTCGGCTGGCAATGAAAATATAGCTTTGAGCATGAAAATCGGCTTTCATTATGTGAGTTTTAGTAAAACTTGTCACAACTTGAAAAAATAGTTTTACCCGCCACGAAGACAACTGCGCTCACGGCCTCCACAACACTGAACCTAAGCTTGCAAGAGCAAAGTATAAAATGAAGTTTGGAAATCCATCTTAACTTGTAGAACTTAATTAAGGTTTTACTTAGATACAGGTGCAAAAGTGTTTTAAATACATGTCAAAATATAGTTTCAAAGCTTGATGCGACAAACAGATTCTGTGGAAGATAATCTCATTTCAAATCGACACAATCGTACCAAGATCGGAAACGTAAACTGAAAACTTCAAGGGAAACGACAAAACTTGAATTTGACTGGATGAAATGATTCACGTTTATTAAAACTAGATCTAAATTTATGAATTTTGACGTGTATCACTTATTTCGTGGGAAAATATTGTATTTTTTCAGGCTTCCCTAAACAAAACGGTTATTAAACCTTCACTGTTGTTGGGAGATAGCCTGACCAGATACAGTCACCAGATAAATTTAGTTCGGCTGACCTGTTGCCCATAAACTGACTAAATTAAACTTTGTCAGCAAAGTTAGTGTTTCTAAATACAAAGTTAAATTGCAGAATTGCAACTGAATGCAAATTATTAATAACACTTCACTAGACATTCCCACGCTTGAGGCAAAAGAACGCGATGCATTAAACTCAAACTAGTATATTTGCAATCCAACTACAAACTAGCTGACGGAAAAATGTCTCATACTGCCAAATACTGAAATTTCATTTCTTGTCAGTTACAAAACGATTCCAAATTTTAGTTAGCCGCTGAGTCTAATTCGGATCTACAACTTAAGGTACTTTTATTGCCATTTCGACTACTTGTTCATCATATATCAAGTTATGTATAAACTTGTAATATTGTTTTTCTCGTGTTGCGCGTAGTGAAGTTCTAGTATTAAATGCTTTTATGGATTTTCAGTAGTAGTTATACTGCCATTTAGACAAATGTTTCAAGCTTTTGCGATTCCAAGGATCTCAGTACCAGAAAGACTTACTTTAAATTGATGACAAGCTTGCATGCATGAGCTTCAGTATTCCGTGATAAGTTCTGCAAATTTCGTTAAGTTCACTCTTTGTTCTATCCTTGATAGGGACAAAAACAAGAAAATTCTTTGGACGCCTGGACACGTTTTGTAGAGCACGTCCATGAGTGGGGCGGGTGTGACTTGTTTGTCGAGTCAGACCAATTCATAGTTAGCCCACTCAGATAGCCGGGAAATCCGGCTAGCCGGTAAATACTTTATGTTCAAACCACAAATACAATGAGTAAGCACTATTTCTGTCTACAAGTATTAAAGAGACTTTATTGCTCTGCATAATTGTCTATATTACTGCGTGTAATTTCATAGCGAATTGCGCTCACTCCTTTACAATGCTAATCTTGCTACAAGTATTAGCACATTGAACTTTAAGTCAAATCAGTTCTGTTCATTTAATACCCGAAATGAAGTGGTAGTTTGTACAATATCGTTTATTAACTTGGATGCTACAGCTAGTTAAATTGTGTACATAATGATTGAGCATCAGATAGGCAAACTTAAATTTACAAAAATGGTATCAACTTCGATTTTCCTTTCCACTTTCAAGAATTCAGTTTCAGAATCACGATTCACTTTATACAAATATTTAAAATCTCTGCTTTTTCCATCGGCAATTAAATTAAGGATAAAATGCCTTTCATTTCAGGTTTTGTTTGTGATTTCTTTAATCGATTAGATCATATACAGAAATATTTTTTTTAAAAATCTTGTCTATTTGAAAAGAGACTTCTTTTCATTATAGAGGATGACACACCGAGCTGTTTGGTTGTTTCACAGTTCAGCTCGTGTAGCTTAATTGATTCATCAGAAGAACTGACTGCAAACTAATAATAGAAGCAAACGCCCCCTAGGATTTTTGTGTCTGCTTCGCAAGATTTGGTGAATAACAATGCCTTTGAAATATTTTTGGCAATGGTTTATAAAACACATACATGTACTTTAACCGCGATGATTATATTTGTTTCCATCGGCGACAAAAGTTAACCGAAATACCAGGAAAATCTAGTGCTTTCAATCCGTTAACATTTTTCTTTAAGCAAATCTGCAAGTCAAAAACTGAACAAGAATGTTTATAAATTGTTATAAATTGTTGACCTCAGAACTGTCTCGTTTGTTAAACAGAACATTAGCATCATAACCGCACATTTTGAAACAGAGAGCTCTACCCCACGAGCCACGCCTGGAAACAGAAAAGGTACATGATTTGCACTGGTGTCCCGTGCCGTATTGGTCGGCGGTTTGAGAATTCTTCCTATACTGCCATTCACCTTGGCCCAGTGACCGGAAGAAAAATATGTAAAGTTTCAGTGTGCGTGACCCTAAGATTGGTAACTACGATGTGCTCATTTCCTCATCAGCACTTCGCAGTTCAAATGGGATACCACATGAAAACAAGTAACTCAGCCCCAAGCAATCTTGTCTCCTTCCTGTTTGGCGCTGTCAATAAAATGCGGCTACTGTTGGCACTGTGGGTGATCTTTGATCGGCTCTTGTTGAAGTAAAATTTCTATTGCAGCTTTTATTGTAGAAACAATTAAAGAACATTTTATTTGCTTCTTGCGTGGGCGCAAGCTTCCTTTCTATAATGTAAGTAAGGTAAATATGGTAAATTAATTCAAAGTCTTTTCTTGTAACTCAGCTATTTTTCGTTTGTAGAACAACAATCTCTTATGAAAGACTGTTGCATCATCTCAAAGGTTGCACATTGCATATTATAAGTGTCTTTTGTTTGCCAAATGTACTCATGCGGTGGTAAGAAAGATACGTGGAATAATTCAGGCGTTCTTGACAAACAAGTGGAAGTGAGTCATCTGGGAACACTGCGGCCACTAGCACGCAATCTGGAAAAAATCCTCAAGAACTTTATAAATCCAGTTGTCGAAAACTCAAATAACACCTATTCAATCTGGTTGCCTTGAAAAGTGGAAGTGTTTGATGTTAATTACTTCTCAAGTTCAAAAAACTTGAAAACTTTGATATTGAAAATCAGCTGAAGACAAGAATCGTGCATCGACTTTAAAAGAACATCAATTTTTTTCTACATGTAACAGCAGCACGCATCATACTGTAAACTAAAATCTAATCATTTTAAATCTGCACTAGCGCTAGCACTCCCTTGGCGAAATGGGTTATCTTTGCCCACTATCGATTTAGAATCATACATAAAATAATAATCAAATAACAAGAATAACAAAACTATTTCCTAAGGCAAGTCGATTACATTTTCATACTCTGAATTGATTTGCTGATACGGAATTAGCATTTCTTAAGTTTAATTTGTTACTGGTCGCTTTGGAAATTATCAGCTAGATTGCCGTTGCACGAAGTGGAAAGTATATGTATATGTAGAGAGAGCTAGATAGATAGATAGATAGATAGATAGATAGATAGATAGATAGATAGATAGATAGATAGATAGATAGATAGATAGA